>QYAH01000050.1:95652-183242 GCA_003988945.1 Chaetoscypha palmicola | reverse complement strand
TTATATATAATTAACTAGTTATTATCGAATACGTGTTATTTAGTACTCCTTATACAAGTACCCTTTTCGAGTGTACACATACCTAGTATCCCTAATAGTTTCCGTAGAAAGGGGAGATATTCACTATACTCGCTGCCCTCGCTTTAAATAGTGAGATTTACGCTAACAGATAGATCTATAGTTTACATACAAATATTAGGTATAGCGTATAGTAGCACTTGTTGCCCTAAATCCTCGCCTAATCCGAATTGTTATAATTCCAGGTCAAATTTAGCTAATAGCGTATTAAGGTCTTCTTATACCTATAGTGTTTAGAAATCGCTATTAGAGTACGTAGAAGGATCGTATAATCTATTACCGTTAGAGGATTGAGTATTAGAAGGTAGCGGAGTAGTATAATTAGGCTAGGGAGGCGTGTTAATAATTTGACTATTATAGTCTAAAAAAGTCGATTTATTAGCTTCGTCTATAAATCTAAATTGGGAGCCTAGTCTAGGGAATAAAGGTCCGTAATTATTATAGAAAGGAGTAGCCATATCGAATTATATATTGTATAATAGTTTACGATAGTATTAATGTTATAGAGAGAGAGAGAGAGTTAATAGTAGGAATCAGAATAACCCCTAAATCGAGCTCGCTTAGCGCTTTAGGCGTAAAAGTTAAACATCGTGAGCCTTAAACTCTATAGGATACCTACCTTTATACCCCCGATTATTATAGGTACCTGATTAGCTATGCTTAGATTAAACTTTAGTATCTCTAGCTAAAGAGGGTCCTCAGGTAGCTGAGCCCCCACTTTAGTAAAAGGCCAAGAGTACGATAAAACACTAAAAACTGGGTACGCGCTAAACTACTATAGGAAGGTTTGGCAGGTCAAAAAAGTGATGCAAAAACCCTCTAATCTACGTGTGGACGAGGTCGTACTCCGTAGTGGTGGTCTGGTACTGTACTGGTTTGGTGGTGGTTTCGCACTCAGTTTCACCTGTCTGCGGAGCCTTGCTCCCTCTGAGCCCCTGCCCCCTGAGGCACTCCCGCGTGAATATGATTGGATGCGCGATTTCGATGTCATCCATCGAAAAGGGAGCCTCAGCTCGAGTGGGCAACATCAAGAAAACACCACGTTCGAGACGGCCAGAACGCTATCGAAAGCAATTAACGGCTGCATCTTTGACCGCTCCGTACCAGAAATTGAGTAGCCTCACCTTCACGTCACCGTTCGCACGGCCAGGCAAGTCCACGCCCATCTCATGCGTTGATGCCATATTCATATTCGACAGATGTTTAGCCCTCTCGACTACCAGGCAACTACCAACCATCACGCTGTAGTTTGTCTTGTTCATCCATCCACTCGCGACGCCCTAGCGAGTGTTTACGAGTTACTTTTGTTTGTATACCTACAAATTACGTTTGTCACAGCTACTTGACTTTGTGGGGTCAGAGAGCTCATAATCGCCGCTGTCCTGCCACTCGTCCTGCAAAGTCCAGTAGTAGTGAGTAGTCGTAGCCGTTGGCCAACGGATAGGCGCCTCGGGAATGGTTCGAATTTTGAAGTTTCTTCAGATTGATACTTGACGAATCGGTTATAGAGTTACGATGCCTGCTTCGATCAGCCGCCTCGTTGGGTCGGATATCCCAGGTGCCATCACAGCAATCCAGGAAAGTTTCATGGGTGACCCATATGCCGAATGGGTTTACTCAGATCAATCCAAGGTGCGTGACGTGACTCATGTTATTTAGATTTTGTGCAAGGATGAGCTATCAATTCTCCCCTTCCGATATATTGTACACAGCCTTATCTGATCTGAGTGCACCTTGGAGATAACCTTTCCCTTTCATTGTTTGCGATCTGCGTCGTCGGTCGAGACAATCTTTGGGTGAATCGTCCACCCCTTATTTCCTCAAACCATTGGTCTTCTGCTATAGATTTCTCTAGAACTCTCGATAGTATGTTCGTTCTCTCACATGAACAAAATCACTTTACTTGCTCGTTCGAGGACGAGCGAATGCCACTGTGATTTGTTGAAGCTGTTCAAAGTGATGAGTCGTCAATACGAACAAACCTCGAGCGCACATTGAGTGCGGATTGGGCATCGAGTTTTCCGTGCGATGTTTCTTCTTTAGACGATACTGATTCTGCTTCAACTGTTGTGCGACGAAACTAATTTTAACAAGATGGATCTGAATAGGAATAGAATTTCGTTAGCAATACGATGTCGATGGGGGATTCGTAATGCTCTTTTTTATGTGGCTAAAGACCTAGAAGGAGAAAAAAAGGATGAAGTTTTAGGAATCGCTATGTGGATGCCTCCACGACACGTTGAGCTGAAGGAAACCTGGGGAGAGTGGCTTGAGGGGTGGAGAATGTGGGTTGAGCAAGTGGCAATGAATTTATGGTTTGGACGAGGTGGACTAAATGTTAAGGTAAGTTCAGGTTATGACGAATTGCCGTTTCGTTTTCGCGCCGCAAGTATCGAAAAGATAACGAGGCTATAACAAGGGACAGCCATGTGGTTCTTATTCCGATCGTGTAATCAAGCTTATCCTTGATTACATATAGTCACCTGTCGTTTGGGGATCTGCTTTGGGATTATGGTGGTAACCATCAGCGAGCTGATGCCAGCCAGTGCTGCGTCATCCAGATTACGAAGCTTTTCATCTTTGGTCAACAATCGCATCTGCAACTCAGCCCTGTGGCATTCGTCAGCCTCAATATCCACTTATGGAGGCTTTTCTTGGCGAGTGTGGAATAAATGTCTCTTTGATTGCCGGACGCTTCGTCAAACTGTGGTCTCGTATTGACATCTAGACATTTATACTGCTATATCAGAAACCATCGCTGACTTGACTTTCTACGTAGAGGTACTGGATTTGGAAAGCTAAGCAAGCGGAAGCTCAATCCGAGATTTGGAAAGATTCACGCGGCTACTATTTCCTCAACATAATGGTCGTGAAGCCAGGGCAGCAGGGTAAGGGAATCGGCAAAGCTCTCGCCAGGGAAGTGACGAAAATGGCAGATGCTGAAGGAAAGAGGTGCTATCTGGAGTCCAGCCGAGATGTGCCAAACATGAAAATCTACGAATCAATGGGC
Organism: Chaetoscypha palmicola; assembly: GCA_003988945.1. NCBI lineage: Eukaryota > Fungi > Ascomycota > Leotiomycetes > Helotiales > Helotiaceae > Chaetoscypha > Chaetoscypha palmicola. The sequence continues at coordinate 180,154 of QYAH01000050.1, read as the reverse complement.
TTTCACTTTGTTAAGCAAATGGACTGTGAAGAAAGCGGCGACATGTGCAAACTTTATTGCATGGTCAGAGAACCACAGGCTATGTCTGTTCCGGAGTGACAGACCGAGAAGAGAAACTGGATGAAATCTCCACTGCTTTAATAGCGATGTGTGAATGTTTCTTTTATTATTGTGGTAGAATTGGGCGAGCAATGCAACATCATTACACTAACACAGAGCCTAGAGAAGGGCTGCACTCATAGAGATACACAAGTACAGTACGCACCCATACTTACCAGGGCCAGTTGCGGAGGCATGGAAATTGAGCCCTACGCCAAAATGTATGACCAAAGCAATAGTCAAAGATTGCTGTGGTATAATCTTGGTACTTACAGAATTACCGCCATTTCATTCTGACAAAGTGCTTGATTCTATACCATAAAAGCTTCTAGAGGTCTAGCGACTAAGGGGAGCCTCACCAGCTCGACTCAGCCAGTCTAGACTTTTTCGTACCACCAGTCGAAAGGGAAACGCGAGACAGAGACGATTTTCCAGGTTTGACAGCAGCAATGATAATCAAAAGCTTCAATGAGGAATTTGGTATGCATGTAATCCATTGTACCGTGAATACCAATCAGGGATAAGCAATTTCGCCAGTCAATACTTAGTTGAATACTTAAGTAACCTGCATACGAATTTCTGAAGGGTCAATTTCCATGTGTCTCTCACCAGCCCTAGCGTTTGAGCCTCTTGCCTGAGGATAGTAATGACACAAAAGAATATTAGTATTGCCATCCACGAATCATGAGTTCTGGACTCGACCCAATGTAATCTGTATTCGGTCGGCAATCGGACGTCCCTCGGGACCTCGGAGAGGTACACTGTCGACCAACCCCCGGGGAAATCCCATCACAAAATCTACGTATGTAGTACACTAACGGTATGCGCTGTGATTTTATTATTGGAGCTCTCATCACCCAATATTGTTTTAGGGATATTTCAGGGAACAAGTGGAATGAAACAATGAAAAGACGTTCTCTGCTCGCATGCGGTATTTAAAAACCTGCCTAGGTGAACGTGACAACGGCATGAGCGATAGATAAATCCCACGCGGGACATGTGTGTTTCCTTTTAATGTGACGCTGGGCTGGGCTGAATGACGGGTTTTCGTTCGCTAAAGCACTCCTTATCTCATGCTGTGGCTTACCACGGCGGGCCCAAGCTTCAATTTATTACTAGCTGAAAATTCAGCCTTCTGACTCTGAACTCCTCTTCATTCCCATCCCAATTGCATCACTCCGCAATGGCGGCGATGACAAAAGCCATGACCATGAGGTCAATTGGCCTCGATACGATCCGTTCAAGTACACCAGGTTCCATTCTCATGCGCCGATCTTTCGCAGCATCATCGCGATCCTTTGTTACACGAGCGAGGCCGAGCATCAACAAGAATGATACTCTGAAGAAGAGTTTCCGCCGCGCGTATGCAGATGCGAAGCCGGCGATTGCTCCTGCGCAGAAGGCGAAGAGATTCGGGTTCTTCAAACTCCTTTGGAGGCTTACTTACATAAGTGCCATTGGAGGGACTGCTTATCTTGCCTATGGAGTCTGGGATCTTAGACATCCGGATGAGCAGTTTGAACCTGACCCTCACAAAAAGAACCTCGTTATTCTGGGTAATAATGCCATGTTCCTCAAAAAATGGGAGCATTGACTGACAATGAATGTAAAGGTACCGGATGGGGTGCTGTCTCACTCCTCAAGAAGCTTGATACCGACAACTACAATGTCATCGTTATCTCCCCCCGAAACTACTTCCTCTTTACGCCCCTCCTTCCTTCATGTACAACTGGCACAGTCGAGCACAGATCCATCATGGAACCGATCCGAAGCATTACCAGACACAAACAAGCTGCCGTCAAGTTCTACGAAGCAGAGGCGACCAAGATCGATCCCGAGAAAAAGACTATCTTGATCGACGATAATTCTGATATCAAGGGAGCAGCCAGCACAACCGAGGTTTCCTATGATATGCTCGTGGTCAGTGTTGGTGCCGAGAATGCCACTTTCGGCATCCCCGGAGTGAAGGAGCATTCGTGCTTCTTGAAGGAAATTGGTGATGCTCAGCAAATCCGAAAGAAGATCATGGATTGTGTAGAGACCGCGACCTTTAAGGGACAATCGCCAGAAGAAGTGGAGCGTCTGCTGCACATGGTCGTTGTTGGTGGTGGACCAACTGGTGTTGAGTTCGCTGGTGAACTCCAGGATTTCTTCGATCAGGATATTAAGAAGTGGGTTCCAGAAATCAGCGACAAGTTCAAGGTCACTCTTATCGAAGCTCTCCCCAACGTTCTTCCTATGTTCTCCAAGCAACTGATCGATTATACCGAGTCGACCTTCAAGGAGGAAAAGATTACCATCAAGACCAAAACTGCAGTCAAGAAGGTCACAGACAAGACTGTTGAGGCGGAAGCTACCGGACCTGATGGGAAGAAGACCATGGAAACTATGCCCTACGGGTTGTTGGTTTGGGCCACCGGAAATGCGGTCCGTCCCGTAGTAAAGGATCTTATGTCTCAAATTCCTGCACAAAAGGATTCCCGAAGAGGCCTAGCCGTTAACGAATATCTGGTTGTGCAAGGCACTAAGGATATCTGGGCGACAGGAGACTGTGCCGTTGCAGGATACGCGCCAACTGCTCAAGTAGCTTCCCAAGAAGGAGCTTTCCTCGCCAGGCTTTTTAACACTATGGCTAAGAGCGAAGCTATCGAGAACCAAATCCACGAGTTGAGCTCCAACCTCAATTTGAAGCCTGGAGATGCTGCGTCTGTTTCGAACGAGATCGAATCTCACGAACGGCAATTGAGAAGAATCAAAGACATCAAGCCATTTCACTACACTCACCAAGGTTCGTTGGCATACATTGGAAGCGAAAGAGCTGTAGCAGATGTTAGCTGGTTGAATGGAAACTTTGCAACTGGTGGTGGATTAACATATTTGTTCTGGAGAAGTGCCTACTTGAGCATGTGCTTTAGCAGTAAGTTTCTTCCCCCAACTAGTCTGTTACTCTTTTAACATTTTTTCTTCTAGCACGCAACCGTATCCTAGTCGTGCTCGACTGGCTCAAGTCCAAGGCTTTCGGTCGTGACGTCTCCCGAGAATAAGCGTCCCCTGCGAACAAACCCGTAAAACTGGACGTTGGGCGATGGGATATAGAAGTAATGGATGGGCGTAAACAGAGGATGACGGCGGACAATGGAAAGTGCATCGTGTACTACTTTTTTCTATTAATGAACTCACGGGATAGAAGGGGTTAATGTATATACATAGCTTTCCCGTTATTGGATTTTAGACAGTAAAGCGAGTTGCGGTGAGGGCTTTTATGAATGAGATGCCGTTTGAGCTCAATATCCACTATTCGGCTGTTGTCGGGTGAGTAGTTGTCCGCTTCGGAGAGTCCATCCGAGATGGAGGAGGTTCACGTGATGTTTCTATGTATTCCTCCAGGGCTACATTGAAAAAGCCCACAGGATCTCACAAACTCTCACGAACTTGCASGACGTATTTTAGTTTCCCTCATGACTGTCTTATTTCTGCTAATCTATCCGTTACTCCACTTGCGTTCTAAAGTGAGCAAAAGAGTGTAATCGCCCACATAGAACTCCTTGCATGCTTCATATGTCCATTCCTACACCTTCTCATCATGACGACCAGTACTAGCTAAGCAATCGGATCAATCTCAGTTCATGTAACACATAGACAACTCATATCACCTAACTTGGAATATCTTAACATTTCGTTGCATATCGCAGTGAAAGGGCGGGGGCGAGGGCGCCATATGCACGCCCTTTTACTTCTTCAGCCCGGCGCCCCCTCCTGCAATGTTACGCCCTCTACCACGGATTCACCAGTGGACTGTAAGCAATCAATCAGCCGTCGAAAGACCTAGATCGGAAGCTTCTGATGTCTGATCAGGGATCCGTGATCGCCTGGGTGTCGCAATTAGTATACTAAAGTCACGGACACTCTTAACTCAAGCCCCCTCACTTGGTTGTTTGTTGAAGCAATATAGCCAGCCCACTTATAAGTTATGAAAGAAGACACTCGCAGCTCCCAGCTCGCTATGCTTCAACATTCCACATCGCCCTCATAGGTCTCGTGAAGCAAAAGGCTCCACAGCGAGTGTACTTGTGACAATAATGCCAGTGCCGACTCTAGCGACACCCTGTGAAAATGTAGATATAGCGCTTTGCAGTTTCGGAAGATAGCTTAGGTCTTACATAGCTTGTGTCAGGTAAGTATTCCTTTCAGACCTCTAGTGGTGTCGACTCATTGATAGAGCCTTCACGCCCTGCAATTACACGTTCATGTGGACAGTTGGTCCAATATTGGCACGAATACCACCTTGTCCCCTTTGGGTTGCAGGAAACAGTTTTGTTGCTCATCGCAAAAGGGCGTTGCTCCGCCCTGCGCTTTTTCACGTTTCGCTGAATGCATGTTTGTCGCTTTCAACCGCTGCCAGGAAGGATGAAGACCAATGAGAGAAGGCGAGCGTCTTCGGACTTGCTCCTTAGGGGCTTCTGAGAACGGTTTGTTGCAGTTCGCAGGGACGATAGACGCAAGGGAGAACGCCCTTTACGCCCTTCGCTTATTTTTATGCGCCCTTCTTCAATATCTCCGATAGATTTACATTCGGTTCTCATAACTTGGTATCTCATCACCTACCCCAGTTGGGATATCTGTTATGTTTCTGTTGCGATTCACAAAACGCCCTTTCGCCTCTACAAGCGTGCAGTAGATACAGTATAGCACGAAGCTCTGCACTCGAACCAATGTCCAGGTATCGCAGGCTATGAACAGCAATCAAGAAGCAAGAGGTCTCACCCTATCAGACAGCTCGCTTCAGGAAATCTTCCATTTTCGGATTTCTCGAAGTTTTGTTGCAATTCGCAGAGGGCGCCTGGAAACGGGGCAAAGAGGGTGGAGGAGGGTAAGGCAAGAAGGGCGTCGAGCCTAGACCCAACCTTCGCCTAGATCGTCGATTGAAGCTACGACCTATGATTGGTAGCCGTCCTTCGATATGTCTCGGGTTCGAAGACAGCACAACGGGGTGAGACGTATGCACGGTATGGTGATAGGTTCGAGATAGAGAAAAGCGAGGGTGTGTGCAGGAGGGCGTGTGCAATAGGGCGAGTGCATCCGAGAATCTGCATGGCATCGAGATCTGAAGGAACCGACTTGTACAGTACGCATCTTTCAGTATATGTTACATAAGGGATCGCAATACCCCAGAGACTTTACTTGCTAGACTCGTGTTTGATTAGGTTATCATATAGAGGGGAAAGTCATGACTCCATGAAATGTGCATGCTATTAATACACCAACAGGCACATTCATATTGTCCTTCTGGAATATGCCCAGTATGCTTTGAAAGGCAACTTCCATTCTCTCACCCGCAATTCGGGCTTGAAGACATCAAAATCGTGCTTCTCCAACTTTTCGAGCCATAGCCTGGTTGATACCGCCGGCATAAGGACACCGAATCCTCTCTCTAAATCATCCGCCTGTGAGCGGCTACTCGAACCTCTTTGAACATATGGGTGGCCCTCTTCTCCTTCGTGTTCAAAATCGTGTCCTGCATCTTTTCCTTGTTGTAAATTCTTCACCATCTCCCGAGCTGTTATTAAATGATCATTAGCTCTGGTTGCGATAGTAAAGATAGCGTCTTTCAATCCAGGTGCTTCAGATCCTTGCCTGAAGACATCCTCTTCTCTCAATCCTGTATCTGCCATGACATCTAGTGGTAATACGACAGAGCCTTGACGACTTCCGGCATTCCCATCTAAAGCACCACCGAGCGCCGCAGTATTACTATGGTGGTTCGGAGGGGGCGGAAAGGCTAATAAAGGCAACCCCCTGAGCACTGCAACAATTCCAGTAGCCTTTCCGATGTGACTTGCGACATGATCTGTCGCCATCGAATTCAGAGGCAAAGTAGAGAGAGTCAGGTATAATAATGTCGAATATGTGCTTTCTGCATACATCTCTAGAGCGTCCATCGTTGTGTAAGGTCGATTGTCCATGTATTGATCTCTGGTATTTACCACTTTCATGAACCAGCCTTTCATCACGCTTGTACTAAGATCCGAATTCCTCTCCCTGAGAGATTTGAGAGCATAGTAGAGGAGTATCGCAACAGGCTCTTTTGGCGGGGTGTCTGCGAAAGTCCGAGTGATATTATCCCGCCAGAACTGCATTCGCAATGCGCCCACGGTAGGGTTGGAGACTAGATCGGGTATTCTTGCAAGCTCGATATTGAGCGCTCGAATGGCAAGGTAAGCATCTCGAGCAGAAGGCGGAATAAAGCCTTGGAGGGTAAAAGAAGGAGAGTCGAATTTTCTTGCAATTGTTAGTATGGGCCTATCGATTGGCGTCGTAACGTACTGTACAAGGTTGGAGCAATACGTTCTCGCACCATTGACATCTGCATCTGTGATCCTAGACGGATGAGGCGCTGGAGTACTGTACGGTGTCGTCGCATATGCGCATTTGCGTACAGGGCTGCGATGCAATTGCGCTCGCAACCGTACGCTCGCTCTTGCTGAATACATTAAATTGCATCCCAAATAGACAAAGCGACGACCGCGGTCGAAAGAGGGACTCACTTGATCAAGGACGTCACGAAAATCTAATCTACGCGAAAAATTACCCGACGCGTCTCCTTGAAACCCCTCTGGAGCTCGTGGCAACACCAAAACAAGAGGAAGTCAACAACCAACATCAAGATGAGTTTCGCAGACGCAGAAGGACCTCCAGCTAAGAAGAGAAGATTTTTCACGGAGAAATCAGATATTTACGAAGCTTCGCCAATCTCTGATCCTTCCTTACCGGGCGAGATCGACGCGTTCCCCGCTGCCTCGACCAGCGAAGCCCTAAACTCCAGCGACGTCGAAAATCATAATTCTGGAACTGTAAACTCCTCTAACGATGTATCGATGCAAGATGCTACTACACCTCCCGGCTTCGATAAAGACTTATTCGAGAGTTTCGTTGGCGACAAGGTTGCGTGGGATGTATTGAAAAGATTACGAGAAGCTTCCGGGGATGATATGGAAAGAGCTGTAAATATGTATTTTGATGGATCTTGGAGAACGATAGCAAAAGTACCAGACGAAAGCAGGTCAAATCCAAGGACAGTCGGCATAAATTCGTTTGCGAAACCTCTACTACAAGGTGACAAGAAAGCTGGACAAACCAGACAGGTCGAAGCCGATATCTTTATGGATGTAAGTCCTGCGTTGCGGGATGCCATGCCAGAATACCGATACGTTGGAGCGTTTGGAGTTGGTGGCTGGGCTACGAGAAGTGGTACATCATTGATCAAACATGGTCAGAATGTACGAATTGAACGGCAGAAGATCCAGCCACCCAAAGCGCCTGTTGGTAAAGGCAGAGGGAGACCTCCCGCATCTCAGATGCAGCCGAAACTCAATAGTGCTGCAGCGAAACGAATCGATGTCATAGTACGATTTACAGATTCGAGAGGCAGCGAGATTGGAAGACTTCCTAGGGAGACTGCGAATTGGGTTTCAACATTAATGGATCAGAAGGTCTGCAAATTTGAAGGGACATGTGTATATGCTCCAGAGAGAATTCGGACCAACGATACTATATTCCTGCAACTGCGCTGCTCACTGTTGAGGACGGCTTTCGATAATGCTGGCTTCAAGGCTCCAGATAACAGGACAACCGGACTATTCGAGGAAAAGGAGACATCAGAGGAGAAGGAATTGCGGCTACGGCAGGTCGGTCTGGTGAAGTTGTTCGAAGAAGTGAACTTGCTCCCGTCGAGGACGTCTGCAACTACGGCAAAGCACAAACGGGAAGGATTACTCCAAGCAGCCGAGGTGGCGGAGCAGTACGAAAAAACGACAGCGAAGGAGAAGAAAGAAGAAGCAAGAGAAAATGGAAGTTCGTCACCGCCATCCGAAGAAGCTGAAGATGGCAAGGAGCTGGAGCAAGATCAGCTCGACTCGCTCTACAGGAAAGCACAATCATTTGACTTCAACGCTGAAGCTGCTGAACCCGCTGATACGTTCTCAATGGAGCTCCGACACTATCAGAAGCAAGCTCTCCATTGGATGATATCAAAAGAGAAAGACGAAAAAGACGGTGACCGAGAGGTATCTATGCATCCTTTGTGGGAAGAGTACTCTTGGCCCACTCGAGACATGGACGACAAGGAGGTACCAAAGATTAGAAATCAAGATTCGTTTTATGTAAATCCTTACAGCGGCGAGTTATCGCTCCGTTTTCCTGTCCAGGAGCAGAACTGCTTAGGGGGGATCCTAGCTGACGAGATGGGTTTGGGTAAGACGATTGAAATGATGAGTCTAATTCATTCTCACAAGTCAGGTGTCTGGCAAAGCCTGGAGGGGCATAAGACTGTTCTAAATTCAGTCAACAGCCTACCACGATTACCGGTCAACTCTCCAAATGTCCAATGGGCTCCATGTACAACTTTGGTCGTAGCCCCAATGTCATTATTGGCTCAATGGCAAAGCGAAGCAGAGAACGCATCTAAAGATGGGACATTGAAAAGTATGGTCTACTATGGTAATGAAAAGAATGCTAATCTTCAAGCATTGTGTTCCGAAAAGAATGCATCCTCAGCTCCCAACGTTATCATTACAAGTTATGGTGTCATTCTCTCCGAATTCAACAGGATAGCCGCAAATGGTGGGGATAGAGCAGTCTACGGGGGCCTTTTCTCTTTGAAGTACTTCCGTGTCATCCTAGATGAGGCTCACCACATCAAAAATCGCCAGAGCAAGACTGCGAAAGCTTGTTATGAGATCGACGCCGAACATCGCTGGGTACTGACCGGTACTCCAATTGTTAACAGACTCGAGGATCTCTTCAGTCTTGTTCGTTTCCTCCGAGTTGAGCCATGGAGTAACTTTTCATTCTGGAAGACCTTTATCACTGTTCCATTCGAATCTAAAGACTTCATGCGGGCACTTGACGTTGTGCAGACAGTTCTCGAGCCTCTTGTTTTACGAAGAACGAAAGATATGAAAACACCAACAGGGGAAGCACTAGTCCCACTTCCCTTGAAGACTGTCAACATAGTCGATCTTGAGCTATCTAAGTCTGAACGTGAGGTGTACGACCACATCTTTACTCGAGCCAAACGAACATTTGCTGCAAACGTTGAGGCTGGAACTGTCATGAAAGCATACACGAGCATTTTTGCTCAAATTCTACGTCTTCGGCAGACTTGTTGTCATCCAATCCTGACCAGAAATGCGAACTTGGTGGCGGACGAAGAAGATGCTGCAGAGATGGCAGACGCAGCGACTGGGTTGGCCGATGATATGGATCTTCAATCGTTAATCGAACGCTTTACTGCAGAGACGGACGATTCTGCAGATGCAAACGCGTTTGGTGCTCACGTTCTCGAGCAGATCCGGGATGAGGCAGACAATGAATGCCCAATCTGCTCCGAAGAGCCAATGATTGAGCAAACCGTGACAGGTTGTTGGCACTCGGCTTGCAAGAAATGTCTCTTAGACTATATCAACCACCAGACCGACAAAGGCGAAATCCCGCGCTGCTTCTCCTGCCGCGAGATCCTCAACACTCGGGACATCTTCGAAGTCGTCCGGGACGTTGGTCACCCCGAAAGGAAGATTAGCCTTCAACGTCTAGGCTCTAATTCCTCTGCAAAAGTCGGCGCCCTCCTCACCTCCCTTAAAACACTTCGAAACGAATCGCCCAGCATAAAATCCGTAGTATTCTCTCAGTTCACTTCCTTCATCTCCCTCATCGAGCCGGCCTTGACTCGTGCCGCCATCCCCTTCCTCCGACTCGACGGATCCATGGCGCATAAAGCTCGAACAGCGGTGCTCAAAGAATTCGCTGCTTCAAATAGAGGAGTCGTGCTATTGTTATCACTACGAGCAGGGGGCGTAGGTCTTAATCTCACCATGGCGAAGAGGGTTTACATGATGGATCCATGGTGGAGTTTTGCTGTAGAAGCTCAAGCTATCGATCGCGTTCATCGGATGGGGCAGGTTGACGAGGTAGTTGTTAGTCGATTCATTGTTCGGGATAGTATCGAGGAGAAGATGCTGAAGATTCAGGATCGAAAGAAATTTATGTAAGCGCTCCGTCTTCTTTTTGCTTGCTAGCTTGGCTACGGTCTATCGTACCTCACATGGTTGGTATTCGGCTAATGATATTGCTTAGTGCGAGTTCGTTGGGTATGATGAGTGACGAGGAGAAGAAATTACAGAGGATCGAGGATATCAAGGAGTTGTTGAGCTGAGTATATACAGTAGAAAGGCGTCATTGCTGGCCTCAGGAGGTCCCGGGAACTGACTGCTGGGGCTTCGAGCGATTTGTGTTTGTTTCTGACATCTATTTTGCGCCGGAGTTACAATCATATTGCAGTATATGCATAGAGAGGAGTTTAAGAGCATTGGATATTCGCATACAGCAAGGTCCAGCTGCCCTTGTTTGCCGGAAGTAAAAGAACCTTGCAAACCTTCCCTCACATGCGTGAACGGACCAAGGGCGATCAAAGTCAGGAGAAAGAAGGTCGACATCAAATTCTAAATCCGAGATAAGGTAGTCTATTCTCCGTAATCTCATCACTCTTCTATCATAACCTTGTTCAGCCGAAGCCACGACTTTTCTGCTCTGAGCTCTGATGAGATGGTCTTTCGGCCTACGATGCAATCGATCATCTAAACAGTGCGATCGCTCAACCAAGAGCTCCCACGTCAGAGTGATACCGGACTCCACTCACCGTCGTTGAAAATAAAGTGAACTAAGATCGTAACTATGCCTGTTCCTTGTAAGGGACACCGGCATCAGCTAGATAGATAACGGTCGATCCCCAAGAAGACAAGCAGTATACTCAACATGACATTCCATTTCCCTGCCACGCATTCCATAAATTTGAGATTTCCTATTCCCAAATTCTCCGGTGCACAAAAATTGCCTCCCTGTTCCCAACCAAACCTATATTTACAGACATTCCTAGCGAGCACGAAAAGGCCGTGTCATCTAGATTTTCGATTGACGCTATGCAGAAAGGCAGCACGCAACTCCACCGTGAGCGAATAATTTTGAAACATCCAGATAAGGTGCTATAATCATATGATTCCACCTGGAGGATCTGTATAGGTGGGCTGATATGATCGTCCGGGATCTAACCCAGCACTCCCCGGAATATCACCCGCTTGTCCATCCGCATTCGACGTCAATTTCCGTAACATAAACATGGGCTTCTTGCCCTCCTTGTCGAGTTGTTTGAAGAGTATCAGAGGCTTTTCGTACATACCCAAGCATCGTTCCTGATCCCCATACACAATGTATAGTGCGTACTGTTCCCATGGCGCGTTGATATTGTATTTCTTCAAAGCAGCTGGTAGAACTTTGTAGCACGGATCTTCCATACTGACGCGAAAGGACTTGAATATTTCTACCGAAGCGCCGCTGCTACCCCCACCAGATGGAGTATCAAGGGCTGGTGTTTGTGCTCCTCTTCGTGAGGGTGCTGGTCTCGTCGAGTCGCGATATGATGATTGTGCGTAGCCGTCGTCGAAATTAGTACGTGCAGGGGTTATCTGCCCTCGGTATGATCCCGCACTTAGAGTGGAATTGCTGAGAACTGGTGGTGAGGTGGGAGAGGGTTGATTAGGTGAGTGATAAGGCCCAGGTGAGGTTGCAGGTTGTGAGCCGCCATTTTGAGCGTTCAGGCGAGTAGATGAGATCACAGCTTCCATCGCCGCATTAGCAGGATCTAAATGTCGCTCCATTAAAGGTTTCTCATAGCTCGAGTGTGCATATGTTGGTGATGCATTCTTGGGCGCGTCGAAAAATAACTTTTTGGTAGAAAACTTTCGGGCTAACCCACCTCCTGATTGACTTGAAGACGGAGTAGGAGCTGGTGGTGAGATTGTATCGGATCCGTGGTAACTCTGGTTATTCGATTGGCCGGGGTACGGGAGAGGTTGTGCCTCTTTCGCCATCACGAATACCGGCAATAGTTCCTCCCTCAACTTGGCATACTCGTTTGTGATTCTGCGTAGCTCGTTCTCGGCAATCGTCATTCGTTCGTCTCGTAAACGTAGTTGGTCCACAAGAAGTTTTATGTCTTTCAGGGTTGCCGTGGCATATTGAGCCTCTGCATCAGCAGCTGTTTTCCTCATTAGCGATTCTTCCTAATGGTGATCCAATGCCAACTCACATAAAGGCACATAGTGATCACTCTCTATAGGTATATCCTGCTTCATCTTTATGTCGTAGACGCTCTTGAGCATTGTGAGTCGATGGCCAACGCTGGCGACCCCCATCTGCTTGAGATCATCATGCTGCAATGCAACGAGTGCCTCGCCAACGATTTCGTTCTCTATTCCAGGTCAGCATGTGTGTGATTGCTCCTTTGGAAAACTCTCCCCCGTACCTAAAAACTGATCTGCATACTGCCGCAAGCCTAGGCTGCCCACGAAATCTGCACACTCTTCGGCGGTCCATTCTGTTATGATGGCTTCGGGCAGCTTATCTCCACTGTCGTGAGCGCCGTATGTGGTCGGGGTGTGCTCGTTCGAAGACATGTCATCTGAGGATGTAGGAGATTGCCCTCCATCGTACCCCTTTTCACTTCGCTCGTACTCGTCGTCAGCCTCGATGTCACTCTCTGGGTATGCGGTGCCCGACTCGAAGGCCATGCTGGAGCGAAGGGGGCACAATGCGCGTCAGTAGTGAGGCCGAGGATCGTGATCGTGATCGGCGGTGACGGACGCGGAGATGGAGGTAGAGGGAGGGACGTGGTGGAGGCGATAGTGGTGGTGGTGGAGGTGGTTGACCTCTTTGTGAAGCAGTGGTGTTGATGAAGTTGCACTGGCAGAGGCTCGAGACTGGATTGGCAGATCTCGCCTGTGCCTGTCGTGGCCGTGTCGTCGCCGTGTCGCTAATCCGACCGTAGAGCAAGACGGTCAAAGCGCCTGCGCCAAACAGGAGATCAGCCAATGAGAGAGCAGCGTCTCCACAACCGAGTCCCTGCTATTAATATACGGAGTAGCGTTGGTCCAGGGACGGGTTGAGGTGCGGTGCGGTACGGAGTACAGTACTTAACTCGTCAGTACTTACTCCRTAAGTAAACTGCGAAGTCCACGTGTAACGACTAGAGAGTGGGAGGTTTGGCATATAATAATAACCTTGGAATGCCCGTCTACGAGGTTATACTACATACTAAATGCCTAGGTACTCGAGTGCCACGATTTCAGCATCGTCAATAATAACGCCGCTGTGCAGGAATCCATGAGGAGTAGGTTTGCCTCGTGCCATCACAATGAGTCGCCCGGGTGGGACCTTTCCATCGACGAGAATCTATTTCTATCACAAGTCGCGCTGTAGCTGAGCTAGCTACTTGTGTAGAGACAGATAATCAAAGCAACGCACCAAATTGGTCGAACTCTTCCACTGACGCTAGTAATAAGCTCTCTGTATTGGGAGGTCTCAAGTGTGCGTCCACTCTGCGCATATCCCGTTTGGGAAACGCCCTTCTCAATTGAGATCCATGGATCTCTCATGAAGGATATCGAGAACTCCCACGCCGTACGTTAGTGAGCAGGTCCGCTTGTGGCGTATCCCAGATCCAGAATAGAGGGTCTCAGTCCAATTCAATATGCCAGGACAGTAATTAGGACATATAAGGAGCTAGATTCGATTGTTTTTTCAATGCGGTTTGCAGTGATCGGCTACAAGGTCAGAAAGCTTGTAGATACGGACTAGTTGACGAAAACACGATGAGATAAACGACTATAATTTGGTATATGGCCTACAGCCAAGCTGCTGCACTGCAGTGGCCAGCAGAAAGAGGGCTTTGAAAGAACCAAGCCACAAGAATCAAAAAGTATGTACCAAGTCTGAAAGTCCCAAAGAGTATACAGAAGTTCAGCACCTGACACTGGTATCCATATGCAGTGACCTAATACTCCATTCTCCAGATGCCCTTACGCCGAAAAATGTCACCGTCCATATTCAGTACTCATTATCATTTGAATCATATACAATTACCAGTCTTTATCTCGACCCCTGCGTCCTCATCTTTCTGGCTAGCCAGTCACCCAGCATACCGTCCAGCCGCTAGAAGTGCCGTGTTAGCATACAATCAAGACTCGTAAGATCGATCACATTGAAGCTCACATTTGTGATATCCGCTAGCTTTGCGTTTTCCTCTCTGAAGAGGTTTCCGGATACTGGATGGTCTGGTCCAGCAGGGACGACACCCGACTTGTCGTAGACTACTACCAGTAAGTCTTTGATGTCTGCATCATCATCAAAGAAGGTTCGGAGATGCGCATCACTCCATGTCGGGGTTGATCGTGATGTGGTGGAGCTTCCGGGGCCCTTTTTATCCCGGACGTCATCCGCGTCGATGAGTTCAGGAGAAGGCGAAGATTGGGGCGAAGGTGGTTCGTCTTGACTGGAGTTATCCACCATGAGAGGTGGCGGGTACGCCTGTGAGGGGGTGATTGGAGACACTTGGACAGGAGACTCGGACAGTCTATCCTCAGCAGTGGATCTGTCATGAGGAGAGACATAACTATCAGGGAAGCTGCCTGGAATCGGACGAGATTGTTTGCTTGGTGCTCGTTCAAGTTCCTCGATAGGGGAAGCCTCTGGCGAAGAGTCGAAGTCATCCAATTCAACACGTTCCTTTGCTTTCTTTGCTTTGATAGGTTTCGCCTCGGATGTGTTCCCACTTGCAGACCGCAAAATCTTCGTAATCGTGCCCACAGGCTTTTGTTCTTTCTGGGTTGTGATAATAGGTGCCAGAGTACGCGCGAGCTCAGGAGAGTTGTTACGAGATAGCTGGTTAGACTCTTCGGGTTCAGATTGCACTAAGCGCATTGAAGGTGCCTGAACGGACTCTGCTGGAAGTGGTCTATCTGGCACAGAAGCTTGCTGGGATGTTTCCAAAGGCTTAGGCTCCTTCACTGGTCCGGTCTTTCCCTTTGGAGATATCTCCGCGCGAGGCTGTTTCTGTAATTTGCTGGGCTGTCGTTGTACATCTGCTGAAGATGCCTGAGAATTCTCGTCAGCGTAAGCAATCTCGTCAGAGTCTTTACTTGGAACTGGCGATCCTCTGGAGTTTTCTGTCGATCTCTTTCCGGCCATGATATCGTCGGCTTCATCCTCGTTCGCTTTGGACTTCTTTTCCTTTCTTTTAAAGAGGCCACTGAGCATTCCTGGCTTTTTGTCTTTTTCCTTCTTGTCTTTCTTGTCTTTCTTATCTTTGACCTTGTCGGAAGTGGCATCCTTCTCGAGCTTATCGAGACTAGGTCTCTTAGTAAACTCTTTCGAGTCGTTCGAAGTTCGAGTCGAGGTACTCGAATCATCCCGAAGCAAGTTCGGTGTCAGGGTGATTTTTCTTGTTTCCACGGAATCGTCTTTAAAGAATGAATCTGTATTTCTTACAGTGCCGTTCCGCGATTTGCTCTCTGGTTTACCGTCAAAGATTTCGTCGCTTGTCCTTGCAGCTTCAGAATTAATACCAGCAGTCAAGTCTCCCGTTTTAGCCTCTGCTTCGGAGGCCTCTGGTCGGACTTCGCGAATTTCTGTGCGAGGTTTGAGCGGCTCGACAGCATTAATTTCCTCCTCTTCTGTCCCGATTTCTTGTTCACCGCTTCGTTGTTCTGGATCCACATTCTGCCTGAAGAACTCTCCATCGGCATCCTCTTCGTCTGTTGAATAGTCAATATCCGAGGCTTCAACATAAGTCGGAGCAGCAAACGCCACTGTTTTGGCGTTTCTTCTCCGAATCGCCTTTTTCAAGGGGTTTTTGGACTTTTCTGCCTGATCGCCTAACATAGTGGAAGTAAGCTATAAATATTAGTATGTGTTCCACATCTTGACAGTTGAGACTTATACATCAATGTTCCGGTGTTTGTTGAGCCGTGCTAGCCGTTCAGTCGGCGTCTCGATATGTTCTGCTGGCAGATATCCTATATGCTGTATGAGTCTACCGATAGACCAAAGGAGTATCTTCGAATACTTACCGATACTGCTGTCTTTTACCACTCTGACAAGCCACCAATAGCTGTTGCTGTCGTCCAAGAGAACCATGGTGTCCCCTTTCGTGGCATTTGCTTGGCCCTCTACTGTCGCGACAAAGGTATGAAGAGCGTAAACGAATTCGAAATCGATATCCTCTGTGTCTCGTAAGCATTCACCTCCCCAACCCGAATCAACATATCTAGAATCAGTATTGTAAGGAATGTCAAAATCATCATCTTCATCCGAACTTTCGTAAGGTATCATCATTCCATCCGCTTCAGGATCCGATTGCGACGACCGAATCTGTGATATCAGTTGCTTTTCCGGAGATACTTCGGGGGAATCGTCCAAAAATGGGTCTCCATGTGCTTCATGGTAAGGGCTTGTCTGCTGCTGAATAAACATTGGTGATGGGGTCCCCATTTCGCTATCACGTTCATCGTAGTCACTCAAGTCGTCGTTGCTACTCATCTCCTCCTCCGTATACTCACCCCGAAGATGATGATTTTGCTCAACCCGACCACATTCGACGTTGACATTGGCGGTATTCCCTTGCCTGGACTGTAACGGATAGTGATCAGGTCTCACCACACCTGGCGAAGAACTTCTGCCGCACGCTTGTGAAGAATGTGGTGGGGTCGCTGGGTCGCTAGAAAGAGAAGTAGACCGCAGTGGCCATAACATTGGGAAATGATACCCACCATCGTCGATTGATGGGGAACTTGAGATTTTGTCCATCATGTCGTCGTCCATCCCGTCGTCCCCCTCCGCATCTGCCATATCTGCATCCTCGCCAGTAGAGCCCGTCAAGCCGCCGTTCTGCGCAACAGCCAGATCGTCTTGCTGCTCGGCATTGACACCATTCAACTTCGCGTTGACTCCCGAGACCAAATCTTCGTCGCCATAATTATCCATTTGCTGCACTTCACCAGTGCTCCATTCTTTGGATACGCGTGGACTTCGGCCGCTCTGTTCTGCCACTTCTGCAGCTACTTCTCGTAGAGCCTCTGCTTGATGGGGAGCGGGGGGGCCAAGGCCAAGGGGGGCCGGATTTGTTGGTTGTCGAGTGTGATCTTGGGCTGATGGTGAGTTCTGATCTTGAAGATCGATGGAATCTAAAGAGGTCAGAATCAATTGAGAACTTTTAGAAATAGTAGGTAGTAATCACCTGCTCGTATGATTTCTGGTCTCGTCATGATGTTGCAGGGGTAAAGGTTGCTTCGGTTTCAAGAAAGGAGGGTTGCGTGTGCCGTCCTTCAAGGAACGATCGACCGAAATAATAGCAATGATTCGATCTGTCTGAGCAGATTTTGCTTCCCAATGGATCCTGCGATAAGTGATTCCAGCGCCCAGGACGAGATCTCGAGTGTCGCTTTGGGAAGGAAGGAGCAGAAGGTTCATCCACGATAGATTGCGACGGGGTCTGATCAAGTCTGGCAAGTTGGTCTAGGGCAGCGCCAGCGACGTGCGCGCGCACGGTAATTCGCAGAGTCTACTGCGACAGTCGTTATCGAGACAAACTTTTTGAAGAAAGGAAAAGGAATGTGAGTTATCGTAGATGAAGAAATTCGCGATGATGTACCGTGCTAGGGAAACAATTTCCAGCTTCCAAGTTGCAGATGAAACGAGGTGGTCTGTTCACTAGCCTTACTGTAAGTGGTTCGCTTGTACGCTAAATATAATGATCTGTTCTGTCCAGCCTCGAGCCTCAATCCTCCCAGCCTCCTTTTCAGTGGTAGTCCATGACAAAGGCGCAGAATTTATGTTCAAGTGTTTGGTCGGGTAGCTTCAAATATCTCATACGCACGGGCATACCATCTAATCTAGATATCAGAGCTCTCTAGAGAGCAGCAGGGCTCTTTTCACATGTCGAAGCATTTGCCTACAAAATCTAGATGCTGGAAGGGCTGCACTCGAGCCCGAATTGCACGAGACGGTGGTCCGGCCCGTCTATCGTGTATCAAGCAACCATTGAGTCCGTCTTTTCTGTCGTTCCTACTTAGATATGCTTTCGAGCTAGGTCAGCTTCCCCCTAACTTCTGTTCAGACAACCTAATGAATTCAGACAGAATGACACCTCCTTCAGCATACCTCGAACATACTTACAACGTTCTGGGAATTATGAAAAGTGTCAAATGCCCTTCTTCCCCATATCTTGCTCAGTTGCCTAAGTACTTAGTAATTACTTGACTAGGTAGTATACCAGCAGGCAGTTGAGCCGGTACATTTCTTCGCCACGTTAACACATTCACAGGCCACACGTGGAACTATCAACAATCGGCCTCAACGTAATTCTTCAGATGACATAGGGAAGATTCCTGGGAACATACCACGGATAGAGAGCATGTCATCATTCGATAAACGCCGGATACGATGCCGACATCACGATACTTGGAGGTTACCCAGACTATCGTTTCGTGCATCAGCCACCTCACGCTACAGCAAGCTCCAAGCAGATCCAGGCACTTGGTTCACCTCACAAGTCGAGGAGGTCTGGTCTCTCATTAAACCTGTGAGCTGTAAAAGGTATCGCTATCTAATACTGTGTAGTGTGACGGTGTTTGGTTTTCCAAAGTGACGGCATAAAATGCCTGACACAAGCGAAACGTTCTGCTTTCTTCTCATACGCTTCAAACATTTGTTTTACCAAAACTTAAATTTATTAATTCATTCTCCAAACGGTTCATGCACGAATCATTTTTTTATTTTTAGTAACCCTGCGTTTCCTGTCGTCAACTTATTCCTGCATTTTCACACCATTACGACGATCTTCCCTCCAGTGGTGTTGTCCTCCATTGCTTTGTGCGCTTCTACGATCTGCTCGAGGCGATATGTCTTGATGGGAATCTTCAAGTCTTCAGCCGCTACCTTTCGGGCAATGTCATCGAGTGGTGTAGCCATAAAATCCTGTGACCCTCCAGCATAAACTGTCAGACAAACTACTGTTGGTATATAAGCTCCATGGGATTCATGTTTTCAATGGACCACTATATTCAAGGTTAGCATAGGTCTCAGATATCTTCGTCCTGGCAAGCAAAAGATTTACCACACCAGTAATATGCAGAGCATGTTACTTTCCTGACCAACTTTTCACTATGTACACATATAAAATGAGAATATCTAGCTCTTACAGACATTTTCCATCCCCTCGATGAATCAACAACGACGTTTCAAGCGGCAGGTAAACGACTGTCGATTTCAACACATGGACTAGGTCAGTGTAGAAAATGATTTGATTTGATTAGAGGTCTTCAATCAAATCAAATCAAATCAAGCTAAATTATGATTAATATAATTAATATATCTAATCTTTTACCCGAGCTAATTAGAGAGGTAGGTCTATACTTAATAGTATACTCGAAGGTTACCCTCTGACTAGGGGTAACTCTCCGAGACGGGGTTATTCTCGGTAACCTTAGTTATCGATCGGTAAGCGCTTGAATAGTGTACCACTAGTAACTCGTACTATAGAACCTTGTCACTCGTAGTAGAAGTCTATAGTAATTGGGTTTGATTCTGTGATTAATTGATAGATACGAAAGAGAGCTAACTACGCTTAGTAGAAAGGTGTAATAAGTATACTTACGTGATTAAATAGTTGTTCTCTAGAGTATATTTTCCGAATCACTTAATTATATTAGGTAATTCCCCCCCCCTCTCTCTCTCTCATATCAATTATATAAAATCATAATTAATCGATTAGACTAATCAAATTAAATTATTAAAAGTCGTTAATCAAACAAAAGTAAGATAAATCATGATTAATATGATTAACGTGATTAACATGATTAATCTGTGAACACACTAGACTAGATTTCTCTACCATGTAATGAATGGATGTCGTGCTATTTCATGACCTGCTACTATCGCGGCTTGCAACAAATGACGACAAGCGAAAGTGTCAATTTACCTTTCCTCCAGCKATGCCTGTCATGCATACGATCCCATTCTCTTGCGCGTAGTAACTCCAACAGCAGCACAATTGCCCTTCGCGAGAGCAAGAGCTGTTAGTCGGATAGAGGTTGTCCCACCTCGAATCAATAGTGTATCATCCGACTGAAGTTGAAGGGATTTGTAGAGCCCCATGCTGTTTGCATCATTTCTGGAAGCGAGCCCAGAATGTCCCAAGACAACTTCGTCTTCATGACCTGTACCTGGTTTGCCGGGACGCAAGTATATTCCGCATAGCCTCCGTCGAAGATCCGGCCCATTTCCCCCATACACGTTGCAACCACATCGTCTCTCTGGAATTCCCCACCAGCAGACACTTCCACTAATCCCACAGCCTCAATTCCCAGGATTCTCGGGAAGATGATACCAGGTGAGTGCCCCCTGTCGTTTGTGTCAGTTGATAGATCTCTTTTGCGATAATCTAGTAGATACTGTAGCAACACTTCTTTAAAGGCGGAACCTCATGACTAGTCTTGTGCGTCCGAAAGAAGACCTTCAAGTGGTGCATTTGTACCCTAGCCTGATATGGAGACTTACTGACGAGTGAACATCTCAAACCGGTTCAACCCGAACGCTTTTACGCGAATCAGAACTTGTCCATGTGCTGGGGAAGGTCTTGGCCATTGCTGTACTCTGATAACGTCGGGACCCCCCACCTCATGCATCACAGCAGTCTTCATGGTAGCAGTAGCGCGAGATGCCATTACTGTATTGGCAGGTACGATACTGGACTGGGAGCTGGTCTTCTAGTCTTCTGATCTTCTTGACGGTTTGGGTTGCTTTGTCGGTATCTCTGCTATGCTCATGGCCCTTGTGAATACCCGCTACCTACTTAGTAAGTACAATTACTCCGTACTTAGAAGACTTAGAAGTAGGTATGGCCTGTTGCGAAGCTCATCGGAGGGAGCGGACTTGAGATCCTCGTTAGTCCATGGGATTGGATCCATATCAGTGGTCAAGTCAGCTGTGAGGGCGGAGGTCAGGATGCAAGCGTGCATCATTCTCGCTTCACGTAATTCCTCGCTTAGAGCACGAATAGGACAGTGACGGCGGTGCAGTGCTTTCTAGGGTATACGGAGTACTTTTCGTAAGTCGGTAGGTCTGATGTGATCCATTCTCTGGTAAATAATAGAGAATCTTGAAATCTATTGCCATCATCACGTTTGGAGGACGGAGTCGTACTTGTGCTGAATTGCAACGGGCTGCCTCCAATTCTGCGACCTGGAACTCTTTTGTGCGTTGCTTCTTCTCACCACCTTCCGATTCGGTGCGCTGACCGCCAGCCACCTGTTCGTGATTTGGGCTGTTCCGCTCCGCTCCGCTCTCTTGCGCACTTTCTGCTTTGGGTCACTGATATACACCTGGGCAGAAGATACACTGTGTACACACTTACTGCGAAGTAAGTCCGTACTTCAGTACTTACGTAGCATGTTAAATGTAACTCCACGACGAGATGTACAGTATACGAAGTACGAAGTAACAAGAAAATGATGCTTCTTGTCCACGCACAGCACAGCACAGCACAGCGCAATAATGTGCCAGCCAGCCGCTGGGCTGGAGCTTGATTCCTGCTGACACGCCCGGACAAGCTTTGCCAAGTGGCCTCCCAAGCAAAAACCGCTCATGACTTGCGTGTGCAGTGTGCTCCCGTGAGACAGACGGTGTTTCCTTCAGCCCCAGCGATCCAACGCCCTGGACGCCGTGAATTCGAAAGGCTTGGTACGTCGTCGACGGCTTTTCATTTCATCAACACCATACTCCGTACACAAACATCACCAGCCAACATCCACCCACCCTCACCCACCTGTCGCGCGTCCAGCTGTCGCCCACAGCTGCTGCTTACATCCTTTACGTACTGGTCGATAATCTCCGTCTCCGTCTCCGTCTTCTCGCATCGGTCTGATCTGACGATCGGAAGTTACGAATTAACGTGACTGACGACTTGCTACCGGTGGGGCACTAACCCCGTTCCAGGCGTGGCCACCCTATCGCCCTTGAAGTGAAACGACTTCACGCTTCAAGCCTTCGACTGAGCGTTTTCCACAAACGCTTCGACTCCAACGACGATCGCCTATCTGCTCCCTCCTGCTTCTGCACTCCTCTGGTCGCACTCTACGAAGCATCGAAACATTCACATCCACTGCGCACCGAATCCCCTCATTTCGCATCGAGTTCGGTCCGGTCGAGTCGAGTCCTGTTCGCCACATCCGCTCCTCACCAACGTCACGATACGATACGATGTCGACCCTTTTGAATCAATAAGCCCACTCAATCACGACTTGCGGCAGGGCCGCAAAGATCTAATCATAATGATTGCACGGCAACTCATCAACATTGGCAGGCTGTCGACAACCGCGACAACGACATCGACGCCCCATTGCACCCCTTTCACCCTCCCCTCGAACGGCGTCCTGACTCTGGGAGTCTCCAACGTTATCACTCTCACCGAAGATGCTGTCTTTAAGCCCGAATGCACCGGCTCGAGCGAGGTGATCCTCTCCACGTCTGATTCTTCTCCTTCGACAATTCTGGATTTTCGCGATCCGTTCTACGCCTCGACCATCCCGGAATGTTATGCCCTCGCCTCTGCGACCGTTATCGCTTACATGCTCGTTATAATGCTGTTGATTACTCCTCGGACGTTTTTGCACGATGGGATAGTGATATTGGGTCGTCGTGGCTTCACGAACGGGCCGTCGGGTAGTGATGCGGGGATTGGAGTGGGTGGACGACCATGGCTCCAGAAGGTTGCCGCGATGACGGTTGCGATATCACTCACAATTGCGACAGCAGATACTTTTAAGGTCGCCGAGAAGCAGTACCAGGTGGGCTATATGGACGCTTCGGCTTTGCAAAGAGAGGTGGAGGATGGGACGGAATTGAAGGTCATCCGGGTTATCTCGGACACGTTCCTCTGGCTCGCTCAGGCCCAGACATTGATACGACTATTTCCTCGACAGCGCGAAAAGATCATTATCAAGTACACGGCATTTGCTCTGATCACTCTCGATGTTCTCTTCAGTATTCTCAACAACTTCGTCTATAACGGCAATTCCCGGCCGCGTAGCTTCGTAGACGCTATCCCGGCACTGTCTTACCTCTTCCAATTAGCATTGAGTCTTTTATACTCGGCCTGGGTTATCTACTATGGAATCACGAAGAAACGATATGCTTTCTACCACCCACAGATGAAGAATATGTGTTTAGTAGCACTCCTGTCAATTATATCAGTACTAGTGCCCACGGTCTTTTTTGTTTTGGATATCTCGAAGCCTGATCTCGCAGGATGGGGTGATTACATCCGTTGGGTGGGCGCTGCTGCTGCAAGTGTGGTTGTATGGGAATGGGTGGAGCGAATTGAGGCTTTGGAACGTAACGAAAAGAAGGATGGAGTCCTGGGGAGAGAAGTGTTCGATGGAGATGAAATGCTGGAGTCCACACCATCATCAGAGTCTGCCTGGCAAAGAATCAGAGGCCGTAAACCTGACGGCGACGGTGGTGGTGGGGACGGGTCCGGCGCCACTACCACAGGCTCAAACGGAATACGCTGGCCAGGCATGTCAACGATTGCACATCGATATCGACCACGGACATTGAATACTTCAGATGTGGAGAAGGCGTCCAGTAGCACTAACAAGCTACGGAATACGACGAAGCGTATAGCGAGGGTGCGGCCTCCCCTCTGGCCAACGAGACCTCCTCCTGCCGCTACTCCTATCAGTCGTACAGATACTGCTAGCGCAGAGAGTACGGTTTATGCCATCCGTTATCATCCAATTAGCGAAGCAACACCCCCAGCCAGAGACGCAGGAAGGAACTTTGGTGTTGCAAGAAGCAATAGTGTCGAGACCACCGGTGCCCAACGTGTTGCTCCACGTGTTCCAAGGGATGCGGAATTGGAATTGGATACCAGCAAGCCAATAATCATTGAGCGGGTGGAAGATGGTACTGGAGAGATGTACGACGCACAGCAGCCAAATGCGTGGCAAGCACTCGCAAGAGCAAACCCTTTCCGCAGGAGAACTCAAGCACCTCCATTAGAGGTATCAGCACATACAGTGAAACCAGAAGAGCCCGTCGATATTCATGGAGCGTCTAACAAATGGGATGTCCGTGGTCGTCTAGAAGAGTTCGCAGCTACACAGGCCGACAAATTCCGTGAGAAAGGTCGACCAAATGAGACAGCTACTCCTTTACAAGTCACAGTCATACCGGCACCGCCTCGACGGAGGAATCTCCAAGCCACATTGAGGGAGTTGGAAGATGCCGAGAGGGGTGCAATACCGTTCTCGCCAGAGATTGTAATAACTCAAAGTAACCAGGACGACGTCTCACACGAGCGACAACCTCAGAGATTAAGTGATCCTTATACTCCCAGCGACATCAGTCGTCATTCCATACACCAACGTGGGGCGATCTCTTTTGTCACAGCAGACCGAGAACGGCAAGCTGGACAAGATGATGATCTCATTTCACCGGTGTCGCCGTTGTCACCGTCGGAGGATTCGCGCGATAGAATTGCCACCTTGAGCGCTCAGAGTAGCGTTTCTCATATGCGAAGTCCCATATCGCCTTCTAGAGATGGCCTGGTTGTAAGAACCATTCCAGCCCCGCCTCGTCGTCCACGCAGTCCTGACGATGAGGACTAATCTTTGATCGGTTAACGCAAAATGGTGTTTCGTGGTTTGTACATTGCTGCTAAAAAGCGAGGATTGGATTTGTATTTATGGATGCGAGCGAGCGAGCGTGGCGTCCAGGATCGGGTTATATATAGATGGGCTAGGCTAGCCATGGAGCATCTCGGGGAGTTATTTTGCCTCTGTATATACTGTACAGCGATAACATGTCGACAACTGCATGTTTTATCAGGACAAGATTTGTCTATTTGTATCTACCTCACGAGTAATGACCGACTTGGAGGACTTTGCTGCCTCTTAAAAGTATCATAAGTACGAATAATAAACATTATCACACTTATGCAATTAATCTGGTCAGATTTTTACGTTACCCTAATTCTGCTGATCGTTGCATATTGCGGAGAAGAAGCATTTTCTTTCTCAATCAGCATTTCATACCTTTGATACGCCGTTGAAATAGCTCTCCTCAGTCAACTGAGGTGCGTTCGATAAGGGCACCTTCCCTTACGCAGACCGGAATTCAATCATCCAAAATTCGGGAGGAAGCGATCACCCTTCGCAGTCAACATTCTCCACCCGCTCTCCTTTATATAGTATAGTCTACTATTCGAATCAACCAGCAGACGACCCTATTCCAGTAGGCTCCACGGTACTCGGAATCCGCGGGCTTCTCGCTGCGAAGACCCTCCAGGTACTTCCTCTGACGCCAAGATTCGCTAGAAGGGAGATACTTCGGATCCTGCAATTGGGAGGCTCGGAGGCTCGCACTCGGTTTGTTACGAAGTAGATATCTATGGCGTTTATTCTAGAGTGCTAGTAGAGTATTAGGTGAATTCGGCTGGGGTCATGTCATAAGCGAGAATTGATCGATATTATGTGGGATAATTACACAGTGCATCGATGACACTACGATAGTTCTTAGATAGTAGTGACGAGGAGACTTCGATCAGTTTTAAAGTGGTTACTGTATTGTTATCGCTCGATAGCGAGTATATTAGCCATATTGGATCCAATGACATCTAAAAAGTATATAATTATAAGAAAAATGTTAATAACGCTGGAACACCCCACAGTAGCGTTCCACACAGTCCCATACAAGAATATGGGAATAGTATTCAATATCGAATTCTGTTGTGCCCCTCTGCACTGTAAACCTCGCGCACCTATCTTTAGCTTGCCCTTGCTATATTGAAGATATACGATATTCATTGACCTGTCTGCTCGAAGAAGAATACGAGTGTGGATTTTCTACGCACTCGCGCGAGAGAAACAAAGTAATTGGTATGGCATATGTGCTGTAATGTACAAGCAATATCATAGCATGCTTCCGAAATCGTAATCAACGTACATAAGCTTACAGTACTAGTCTCGCACGAGGACATGTGATGGCAGCCCTATGCTAGCTGACGGAGCAGATGTTGGGCGGAATCGCGGGATGGGCGGTCAAGAGCCATCGACTCCCGAGGTCCTCAATCGTTTGAGTTGACTGACAAGAAATATATACTGGCGACGACACTGTTCATAGCTGGATCATATATGCAATTCATTTTATAGAGCTTGTAGAGTAGATGGTGAGATTGAAGATTGACATGACAGCTGTGTCAGTACTTAGTAGCATTTATGCACAGACCTCAAAATACAGACTTCCGCGACCCACGAATTCGGCACGTCCCCCTACTTCGCTACTTTCCAGACGTAATTTCTTCATGAACAGCCTTTTCTACAAATACCAACACGCACCTCCATTATACTCCGAACTACGTCAGGAGTCATTCAAGGTGTATGGTGGTGTCTATCAACCCTCTGGGCGAATGACCATTCTTTTGAATCAATATGCGCTCGACAGAAACCTTTCCAATGCTGTCCAGTACGGACAAGCTGGCACCGCTGGGAGGACACACAATCGTTGAAAAACCACGRGTACGACGACGGTCAAGCGGGCTTGGAGGCGAGATTAGAGCGGGAGACACCAGTGCGCCAGCTTTAGCAACATTAGATATGCGACCGCCTTCTCCAGGCACTGTCAGGGTTAGTTGTTCTAGTCTTACTACCCCTTTCCCAGCTGACATTGACCAGGCGCAAAACGAGAGAGATCGAGAGAAGCCATTTTCAAAGAGACGAAAAGCAAAATCACTGCTGCGGCAATGGAAACGTTACGCGCTGAAACATACTTGGGTCTCTCCCTTGGTGCTCTTGAGCATCTTCCTTGCCCTGTTCGCAATCAATCCTACCGAGTCAAATCCAATACACCACTTCATATTCCTCTCGTATCCAATACCGCCAGAGCCAGGGACTCCAGAAGGGACGCCAATTCAGTATGGGAAGGGCCGGTGGGATATCGCCTTTGTGTCGTTTTATATTATCGTCCTGTCTTTCACCCGCGAGTTCATCATGCAGAAATTCCTCAGACCTTGGGCGAAGAAGAGTGGACTCAAGAGCCGGGCTAAACAGTCACGATTCATGGAACAGATGTACACGGCGATATACTTTGCAGTCCTAGGTCCTGTCGGATTGTTCGTGATGAGTAGGACACCAGTCTGGTATTTCAATACAAGAGGAATGTATGAAGGATTCCCACATAAAACCCACGAGGCCTACTTCAAGTTCTATTACCTGTTCCAGGCTGCATATTGGGCACAGCAAGCAATTGTACTATGTTTGGGAATGGAAAAACCCCGGAAGGATTACAATGAGTTGGTCGGGCACCACATTACGACTCTCTTCCTGATCGCTTTGAGCTACCGATTCCATTTCACCTATATGGGGTTGGCGGTTTATATTACCCATGACATTAGTGATTTCTTCCTTGCTGTGAGTAGACTTTCTCTTTATCCTACTTACCAACTGACGATTTGAGATAGACCTCCAAAACCCTTAACTATTTGGATCACCCTCTGGTAGCGCCCTATTTTGCTTTCTTCATACTAACCTGGATATACTTCCGTCATTACCTTAACCTCGTAATTTTATGGTCTGAATTCAACGAGTTCAAGACCGTAGGGCCTTACGAGCTCAATTGGGTGACGGAGCAATACAAGTGTTGGATTTCGCATTGGATTTCGACGGTCCTCTTGGCGAGTCTACAGGGCTTGAATCTGTTTTGGCTTTTCTACATCTTCAGAATCGCATACCGATTCGTGTTCTTGAATGCTCTGGATGATGATAGGAGCGATAACGATGAGAACGAGTATAACGAGGAGCTGGCCTTGGATGCCCTCCAGAAAGAAAAGCAATTGGCAATCGACAACGTTTCGAGCATTGTAACCAACGGATCACAGAAGATGGGCAATGGGAAGGCCACATCCACAGAGAGCCAACGGGATAAAGTAACAAATCGGAAGGCAAATGGAAGGAAGGCATGAAAAAGGCTGGACGGAAAGGATGAGATCTTTGCGTAAAGTGAGAGCCTGGAAGGATCTACTAGGTTAAGGGGATACCTGTGTAAGAAAATGCCGATTCCAGAGCTATGTTATCATATGTCACAAGGCACAAAGCCCACTCGAGGGTACAAAAGGACTAATCCTTGTGTGGCCACAACTGTCGTTTACAGATCAAGACGTGCCGGCGTCGAATCCCCCTTGCCCTG
This sequence comes from Chaetoscypha palmicola, assembly GCA_003988945.1. Taxonomy (NCBI): domain Eukaryota; kingdom Fungi; phylum Ascomycota; class Leotiomycetes; order Helotiales; family Helotiaceae; genus Chaetoscypha; species Chaetoscypha palmicola. The sequence goes on along the minus strand of QYAH01000050.1, from coordinate 151,927 downwards.
CCCTGCTGGGTACCGAGGGAGGGAAAAGATAGGAACCGATGAGAGACTCTATTGTTAACACCTTCGCTTCTCTGTATTGTTCTGGGTAAACCTATAACTATGATARTCAACTTTAATAAGCATTTGGTCGAATAATATTATGTGAAAGTAACGAGCCTGCAGACGAACACTGAAGCTCTTACCTATCGTCGAAACACAGACTCTACTTCGACTTCTTGTATTTTGGAATAATGACTTGGTATCCTTGTGTTTCTTAGCCCATTGTCTGGTCACGCACCCATTTCCTGCTTATCCAGACTTTACAATAGCCTTCCCATGCCTATGCCCCCCTTCCCTACCTTGCGTGCTAAGTTTTTTTTTTAGAATTTGCCTATCTAMCAAGTTTGACTAACACTTCAGCCTAGTTATGCTCTTCATATCTACTCTGTTGGAGACTCCCTAATTCGAGTCTATCAGTGCCGAGCGCTAAAAGGCTATTACGACTTTACGAGGAACGGCTTACCGAACATCCTGAATGGGAAATTTCGACACATGGTCATTGTGGTATGACATGGTTTTTTCGCCATTTGAGTATTCGTATGCCACATGATGTTCGAGGGGTGGACGTAGCTACACTTTGTCTTACTTGTGCCTTCTTTTCTGGGGCTTGGCTTTTTATTTGATTGTCTCTGATTATCTGATAAGAATGATGAGAGTGGCAGGACAACAGAGAGGACCGCTAGCGCCCGCTGTAAGAAGTGTGCACTAAGCAGRTTCGTAATTCCATATATCTGACACATTAAGTATTGAGGTGGTGATTAGTCTGTTGATTTGCTAGAGGTAAAGTGAAGTTTTTCTTGAGGGGAAGAAAAACCACCAGGTATAGACATAAGCTCAATTCAAATCACAAATCACATTTCTCTTCAGGTACTCCTTCAAAGCATCTCAAGCATCTCCTAAACCCTCCTATCTCCAAAATATCTGTGTCATCCAAACACCATAAGCTCGCCGCTTACCTCCCCTCCCGCCACCCGGAGAATTCCCACATTCGTAAGATCTGTGTAACAACCAAAGATCATCCTCCAGAATTCTGCCCACCCTAACATCTCTTTCAGCCACAGCCGAGACATCTTGAACCCTCCTAGTTTGACTATATGGTCACACTGCATCAGAACCCCCCGATCTCATCCCGCGGGTGAATACAGTCAAGCAAGTGAGGATATCATGTCACATCTGAGCATCTACCCATCCCTCCGTCCCCACTTTCCTCATGTACTTCGAAGTAAGATGCGGTACTACAGCAAAGACGATTCGTTCACTCGTACGCACCCACCACTGACAGAACGACCCTGAAATCCTCCAGGGCCAGAGTCAGGATCGAGACCATTGTTGGTAAAGAGAAACGGGCCGAACCTCTGTGGCCATCATTTGCTTCGACGTACTAAACAAGTCCTCGCTCCGTAAGAACCAGCGACTCGGAACCCGTGTTTTATCCAGCGGGTTGCAGGAGGTAGACGTGATATCCGAGTATCCTTGCCTGGGAAAGGTGAGCAAGCTGACCCCAAACCCAGAAAGCCAGACCGAGTACTTGTATACAGTATTCATGGCTCTGCTGACGATTGCCAAACACTGCCGCGGTATGTGTATTAGAGTATGGTCGAGATCCTGCCAGCCCGCATATACCATACCCGGGTGTTAGAATCCGAACAGCCAAGCGGAGCCGCCTCGGAGCCGCCTCGGAGCCATCTGACCCCCACGAAGCCTCCCGCAATGGCACAAGCCCGCCATGTGTTACACAGAAACTCCCACCTGGGCAGCATCTGTCCATCTGTCCATCACCCCACCACCCCCACCAACCCCCAGGTCAACAACCCTTCCCGACGATGCTCTCCTTCCAATCCAACCCTCGTCGGTAGGCCTCCCACTCCCCCGTTCCCGGATTTCCTTCCCAACGGCGATCCCGAGGCCAAATCCCATCATCTTCATCATCATCATCATCATCATCATCATCCTTACAACGATCCTAGACCCAAATTCACATCTTGCAAAACGAAAGATTCAGACCCGAGGAACAGCAAATAGGAAACTCCCCGACATCCGCCACCATGCCGTCGACCGTCACATCTCAAAGAGAGAATCACAACCAATGCCGAAGACGTGGGTAGACATATGGAGGGGAAGCCTGCATACCGCGGGAGAGGAGCCGCCTGTTGCCAGACGTGACACCAAGCCAGCGGCCCGGCAATTGTCACATAGAATGGTTGGACGACGTGGTAAGGCAGAACGGCAGCAACGTCGATTTTCTTGACCGCAACTCTGTGTCAGATACGTGTTCTGGCAAATACGAAGGAGGAGAGGTCTGAAAACTCTTCAAACATGTAAGGCTCATGGAAATCAGTGCTTGGAGAGCCTTGCTATGTGACTTGTTGAGGTTGGGGATTGGGAGCTTGAGCTGTTGGGTATCAACAAAGGTGGATTATTGTTTGTCACTGTGTAGTTTCTGATGGCGATTCTAAGCTATATAAAGATTCTCCCATTAGTCTATAGATGGGGGGGGGGGGAAAATGCGAATTGAAGAAATAACAACAAGAAACGCATCTTCAACTCACGTCACCTGCACAGAGTTGTCACTCGTCCCCGCTTGCAAGCGCGTTCTGCCAAAATGCAGGTCAGAAAGAGGTAAGTATCATTACATACCTGTCGTCCTACTTGAGACAGATCTGTATACCTCGGGGCTGATTTCATGATCAAACGTTGCTAACACCTGGTGCGAGCTTTCCGTAATCGAAGTCTGCGAATCATTGTCGTTGGGGGTGACTAGTCACCTCCACACAGTCAGTCGTACTAATGAGACGCTGTATAATTCCCCATTTGTCTTCGTCACAAGCATAGATTGATGGAACATGCCTTCACCGCTGCATCGTGCAATGACGGAGCGAATGTTAAAAGGTTGTCGACGCCGAGTCTTCTGGTGGTGTTGATGACTAGTAGTGTCCCAAATCAAACAACAACTCATAATCGATACTTTCTACCCGCGACGATTTCTGACCGTTGACAAACCTCACACATCTTCAGCGGGGACTCAGAAGACGAATCGAAAAGCAGGCTTCAATTGGCTGCATCAAGCCGCGCCACGGTTCTACAAATCAAGCAAGCAGGAACCTATCCTCCGATACGAATCCATCGAAAACTTACAGCTAGCTTTGTCATCAAAGTGTTCAAGCAATCACAGAGCGACACACTCTTGATCTGGCAACTTGCTGGTACCAGAATCCAGTAAGATGCCCAACGACAGTGGAGGCGGTTACGATTATCTGGGAGGATTTTGACCCAGTCGCTCATTTGGTTACACTGCATCGATAATCTTCCAGTACCGCCAAATGATTTTGTAGATAGTACTTGAAAAGTCCGCTGACGATAGGGATTAATAGGCTTAGTTCATTACCGTCGGGCGGCCGCTCGTACTTCCTTCGAGGCTCATAGAACCCGGCCTGGCCATACTCAACCATCTCCAACGCATCTGTAGGATGTTATAAACGGCACTCGGCTCGTCATTTGGGTTGGTCTCAATGACTTTCTGCTAGCGAGCTACATCGGCAAGAGAGGTGAGCAGTGATCCGGCCACCCGTCTTTCCAAGTTTGCACAGCATGTTGTACTACTTCGGGCAAGAAACAGATGTTGATACAAACAGCCCAACTAAGGACAGTGATTTGCAGCGATTTGATCAAACTGAATGGAGACAGCTCATAATCGGCAATGCACATCATCCAATAGGCGAAGACTACCGAAAGAGAAGATAACGCACCATTCAAGGCACGGCTGGACCGAAAACTGCATTTCATGTTCATGGTGCGATGTATTCCGGCAATTTAACACTCTCCATTCGACGGTGAGAAAGGGCTCGATGAAAAGGAAGCCGAATTTGCCAAGGGTTGAGCGGAAGGCCATCAACATCTCTTCACACCGCTCGTTCCCTGAATGTGCTCTCGCTGTGGCCTCGCAGCATTATGCCAATGAGAAGAACCTTAATGGAACGTAGCTACGTCGTCGCACAGAAGATATATGCAATGGGTCTGCGAGTTCGGACCGCCATCACGGACTCTTCGCAGAGAGGATGATATGATGTTGAGATGTTCGATATCTGCCGGATACCAGGGTCTCAGGTGGAGCATGGGCCGCTCCAATCTGATAATGAGGACCCTACGCTATTGAATTTGGGCGGAAATTCAGACACGAATAGAAGGGCATTTGCGACGGATCATCTGAACGGTTTACATGCCCGAAATGCTGGCGCTGACGCGAGGGTGAGGTTGGTCTATGACTGGAGGGCGGTCGCCCATCTGGCAAAGAATCTGGCTTCACAAGCCGGGGCAAAAGCCATACATCCGGAGAACTACTGAGTATGAAATCCATCGTTGCAGAGTCAAGTCCCAACCAAAGGGTCAGGCCCCATTGAGTAGGCTCTGGCTTTTGCTCCAGTAGAATGATTCTAGGCCATGGCATGACACTTCCGCCTCATAATTCCTCCGCAGGACGCCCCTCCACGGCGTGCACAAACCACGTGTCAAAAGCGGTCTCCGAGAAGCAGAAAGACCCCCAAGTTGGTAAATGACCGACCAAGTTCGTCCTGGGACGAGGCCAACGAATGGTTCCAGTCAAAAGTGTAAGGCCAATTAAAGTATTATTCCCAGTCAGAGTTCCGCGGCGAAGTTGAGACGCTAGCAGCGTGGTTCTCTCATCTTGCGCTCAGTATTTCGTCAAGGTTGCCAAAGGCGGCTGTCGTGCGGAAGTGTTCGCTGGCCAAAGGGATAAGATGACACGCTGGCTATCGATGGTTGCCGAAGGGGGTCGTGATACTTTGTTGACAGTTGCAATCCAATTCTATATTGTACTGTACAGTTCGTACAACGATACTGAAGGCGATGGTGGCACAGGTGGCCACACTATGTTTGCGCCATCGGGTTGGCCACAAGGCGACGGATGGCGAACAAGGGGGACGAGGCGGAGAAAGTGTGTGTGGCCGTAGTGGGGTCGAGGTCGAGGTACTTCGTAGGTACTCGTACGGTAGGTGAAAGGAGGGGTCTTTTAGCCAAACCCATGTATTTCGAAGTAGGTGCAGGCAGAGGCAGCTGGGCCACATGTGGATGCGAAGGTGGTTCTGATGCTGGTTGGGATTGGAATTATTGGGATTGCCTCGACCGCTCTTGTTCTGCTCGAGTGCCGCAGAGGACGCCTTCGCCAGCAGAGCTGGTTTTTGTCGAATAACCGTGATCCATCATGGATAGGATGGATAGGAGAGCCAGCAATTAGATGGCTGTGCTCTTCGTTGGCGGTTGGGCCCTCTTCGAGCGCTGGGGACGTGGACGAAGATGCTGAAGTCGACGAAAGAGAGAAGAGAATGGCGACGAGCTGGCAGAACGCGGAAAGATTGCGGCCTTACTGGGCAAGACGCGGCAAGGCAATGTTACTGTACTTGCTGATCTGTTCGGATCTGGTGTGGTGTCGTGTGAGCTTGATGAAATTGAGTTGACGAGGTATCAGCTGCCTCCGTCGGACGACGTCGGTAAAGTAGGCATGGCATCAATGGACTAGATGTCTAGACACCTGGATATACACTCATTAACCATATTGGAAGCGTCAAGAGCTTTACACCTGGACACTGGACACTGGACACTGGACACTGGACTACAAATACTCAAGTACAGCTGGAAGCTGAAGCACACAACACTAGATAATCTCTCTCCAATTCTATCCCATCTCTCTCCGAGCCTGGAAGCCGCCTTTCCACTCACCCCGCCGACTGCCGTTCCAATATCACCAGATATATCACCAGATATCTATTTGAGTCTTCCAAGGTTGACTTGAGTACTGTACGGAGTACTTACGACTACTGTACGGAGTAGTTCCCTTCTCGCTTCTCGCTTCCCTCATTCCGAGATCTGGCTGGCAGGCTGGCAGGCCGGCAAGCACGACTACTGGGTCGATATACTTCGAAGTACGGAGTACTTGGCGTAGCCGCATGCAGTAGCGACTAGTATATGCTCAGCCTACCGTTACGGTATTTTTTCTTCCCAAATCCTAGGCACTAGGGAGACAGACTACTTTACTTAAGTAAGTATGTGCGCAGCCTCCTCTCAGGTCCTAACTCGTACTCCGTAAGTCCTACGGAGCTGTCCTGTCTCAGCTTGCGTGGACTCGCGATATCTGAAGTTCTTGAAGCAACCGACCGCACCGCACCGCACCGTACTGACGGAGGACTGGACAGAACGGTGTCTGCTCTTCCCTGCGCACCAGGTTCACACCCAGACACCACCCACCACATCATACCCTGCCTCGAGCCTGCGAGCCTGCACAGTTCCAACCACACCGCAAGGCGGTGAAGCGCTTCTGCCATACATTGCCATACATCTGGACCTGGACCTGGACCTGCCTGCAGACCTGCACCTGGACCTGCACTCCACTCCCACTCCCACTCCCACTCAAGTACGAAGTACTCCGTACTTCTAGTGCTGCATCACTCTCCACCTGCAGCCACTCACGCTTCTTCCCAACTCTTCTTTCTGCAAAAACTTCGACCTCTACTGTCCTGGATTTCCTCTCACCTCGGGAGGCGGAGGCCATCAGTAGTTACCCGCATCACTTATTATCGTCCTTCGCTGGCCGCCATCCATCCGCCCATTCCCAACAGTCACTCGTTTGTGTCGCCCCCCCCCCCCCCCCCCCCCCCCCTAAAACAACTCCCGCCCGCCGTCGCTACTGTACTGTACATACATTACACGACCTCCTTCGTTAGACCGAGGGGCTCTTGTCGATCTCATCCCGTCAAGTCTATCATTCTTTCCTCCAGAGGAGATCTCCCCCCACACCCATCTCCAAGGTACCTTCCACATCTAATTCATTTCCCCATCTTCCGTCTCCCAGCCCGGCTTGTCGTCGTTTGCCCATCGTGTTTGTCACATGAGCAATTCATTTTTAGAGACAAAATATACAAGCCACAACGCTGACGGCATCGTGTGATCTCTCAGGTGGCAACGCGGGTACCGAGGCATCACAGCTTCGCGTTTTCCTAATCGACGCACTTCCAGCTCGTCCCAATCGAAGGGGTCATGAGCAGTTCACTGTTCCTTTTCGCAACGGAATATTTGATGTGGGAAGGAGGGCATTCGGGCAGCATACATAATGGCGGGAGTGGAAGTCGAGCTGAGCTCGCAACATAGGCCAAATGGCACATCGGCGACGGGCATGGGGCCTCTACTGAACACTGTCCATTTCCACTATCCCTGGGTGTTGGCTGTCATATTTTTGGCATCATTCGTCGCCAACAGCGTCCTTACCGCCGAACCTTCTTCGGAGTCGGAAGCACCAGCCATTACAGGTCCGGGGGGGAAGCCACTCCCACGTTCGGCCGCAAAATATAAAGAGGAGTTGCAGAAATGGCGGAAGATGAAGGACTTCAGTAGAGGTCGGAAGAYGTTGTTCTTGTATCTCTCTGCCGGTCTACTTGGCACATTTCTTGCTAGTGGTGTCAACGTTGTTGTTCATGCCCTAGTTGAAAGTGAACGAGGTTGGTGGTGTGGTAAAGCTACAGCTGTAAGTGCAGGCTTGAAACAATCGGCCTGATATGTTTACTGACCATTGTTGGCTGTAGATATACGTTACCGCTTCTGCGTTTCTTTACAGCATTGTTCAGATTTCACTTGTTGATACGACACCCGCACCGAGTATTGTACACCAAATCACCTGGTCAGCTGCATTCATAGCCGAAGTAATACTCTTGGGTGGGACCATCGCCCTTTACACAACTCCAAATCATCAAGATGTGAACTCCCTGGATTTTGGCAACGCAGTCAGGTATCACGACTTGAATGATTGGGAAATAGTCGAGATTTTGATTGATAGCATTCGGGTCCTGTTGCTTGCGTTTCTCATTGGCTTCTATGTGATCTTCTCACTAGAACGACTTTACAAGAGCCAGCGACAAATCGCTAGCCTTGATGAAACTACACCGTTGCTCGCCAACGGTCACGCCAACGGAAACGGACATGTTCGTGGAAATGGATCGATTTCTAATGGTCATGCCAATTCGTCTAGTTCTGAAGATGGCAGCCCGCATAATAGAACGAACGGAGCTGCGGCGAATGGCGCGTCTCCTGCGAACGGTACTCCTGCTGGTCGTCGAAGTCTGGATGAGAACCCCGCCTTCTACAAACCAGTTACGGCGCCCAACCGCACATGGTGGGAGTATCTTCGAGGATATTCTCTGTTCTTCCCCTATCTCTGGCCCGGCAGATCGGCTCGGCTTCAGTGTGTTGTTCTAATCTGCATAGCTATGATGGTTCTGCAACGTATCGTCAACATCGCCGTACCACTACAGGTTGGGAATGTTACCAATGAGCTTTCAAATAAAGACAAAGAGGGTATGCCTTGGTTAGGTATCTCACTCTTGGTAGGATTCAAGTTTCTTCAGGGAACCTCTGGTATTCTAGGCGCTGTCAGATCCGTACTTTGGATCCCCATCTCGCAGTATTCTTACAAAGCTCTAACCACAGCGTCCTTTGAGCATGTTCACAGTCTGAGTCTCGATTTCCACCTCGGCAAGCGTACTGGAGAGGTTCTGTCAGCTTTGAGCAAAGGCAACGCCATCAACAATTTTCTCGAGCAGATCACTTTTCAGGTCTTGCCCATGGTCTTTGATCTTGGTGTCGCTGTTGTTTACTTCGGTATAGCATTTGACGCCTACTATGCTCTGACTGTCTCCATCATAACTTTTTCATATCTGTATTTGACCATTCGAATGGCACGTTGGCGATCTGAACAACGTCGCCAGATGACGAATCTGAGCAGAGAAGAAGACGCCGTCAAAAACGACTCCCTTACATCGTACGAAACCGTAAAGTATTTCAACGCAGAAGATTACGAGTTCAATCGGTATCGCAACGCAGTTACGGCCTTTCAGAACATGGAGTACAAGGTCACCATATCCCTCAATATTCTAAATATCTCACAGAACATGGTGTTTATGGCTGGGCTTCTATGCACTTCGTTCATAGCAGCATACCAGGTTACCACCGGCATGCGCAAGGTCGGAGAATTCGTCACATTGATGACGTACATGGCCCAACTACAGCAGCCCCTGAACTTCTTCGGCTCCTTCTACAGAAGTGTCCAAAGTGCTATGATCAGCGGAGAGCGACTGTTGGAACTCTTCAAGGAACAGCCAACTGTTGTTGATGATTTTGGCGCTTCAGAGATGCCCACATGTGAAGGTCAAATATCGTTCCAGAACGTCAAATTCAGCTATGACGAGCGTAAACCTGCCCTAGAGGATCTTAGCTTCACCTGTCGACCTGGTACGACCACAGCCTTCGTCGGGGAGTCTGGTGGCGGAAAATCTACCGTGTTCAGGCTTCTATTCCGCTTCTACAACACGCAGGATGGCAGCATTCAAGTAGATAGCCGAGACATCAAGGACATTAGCATCGATTCTCTGCGGCAACATATTGGCGTTGTTCCCCAAGATACGATCTTATTCAACGAGACTCTAATGTATAACCTCAAATATGCGAATCAAGACGCAACCGATGAAGACGTCTACGCGGCTTGCAGAGCGGCTTCGATTCATGATAAAATTACGGCATTCCCGGATGGGTATAACACCAAGGTTGGCGAGCGTGGTTTACGATTGAGTGGTGGCGAAAAGCAGAGAGTCGCGATTGCCAGGACCATCATCAAGAATCCCCGCATAATCATGTTGGACGAGGCTACAGCAGCGTTGGATTCTGACACGGAACAAAATATTCAGGAAGCTCTGCGAGCTTTATCACAAGGTCGCACAATGCTCGTTATTGCGTAAGTCATGTCCTGACATTTGACCATGGTGTATGCTAATATTTGCCTAGTCATCGTCTATCTACCATTACTGCAGCTGATCAAATTCTCGTTTTACATGCTGGGAAGGTCGTTGAAGCTGGTAATCATCAAGAGCTGCTGCAATTGAAAGGTCGCTATCACAGCATGTGGCGAAAACAGATTCGAGCAGAACAGGCTGCAGAGCAAGCCTCTCGTGCCGTGGCGAAGGCTAATGCCCTCCGAGAGGCTGCTCTCGCCCGACCAGGAAGCTCTGGCAACGAAGGTGGAGCTAGTGAGGATGTGAGCGAAAACGAGAACGACGCCCGAAGCATCAATATCCTCGGGGATTCCAACCTTGCCTTACGTGCCGTCACTCGTGCTGCTGAAAATCGAGTCACCGGTACATCTGTCGCCGGATCGAACAACGAAACGTTGGTGGATGACACTCTGGAGGACTCACGGCACAATGATGATGGTATCATTGGTCCGAACATATCTACCCAAGGCGAAGCCTTCAGCGTGCAACAAAATTTGGAGCATGAAAGTTCATCTGATGATAGCATACGCGCAACACCACGAAGACATCCCGAACGTCGCTCACCACATTAACATTTTGGAGGCTTACAGAGCATAGCGTGTAATTTTTCTTTTTCTCGCTCGGCGTTTCTTACAACGGACAATTATGACTTCCTAATCTGAGGGGGCCTGCTCGCCTGGTGACGCATCATCGTTCTCATCTTCTTGTTTTTACGAATCTTTACAACGACATGCTGTTTATAATGAAGGCTCGAATGACGGTGGTTCACCATGGAGGCTGGCATTAAAAGGTGCATGAGGGTGGCTAGCGATTGCTTTGCTTTTGAGTATTTTCCAAGTGGGCCAAGGCCCACCATAGATGGTGGCGTAGCAGGGACTTGCTTCTTTGTATGGACGAATTCGATGTGCTCAACAACGGGGCAAAATCGACCTTAGATAATACGATGCAAATCACAGCGTTTTAAGGGTGCCACAAGCTGGTTGAAACGCAATAGAGACGTTTCCTTTTGATTCAACCTATGCTACATATGAACCATTGTCTTCACTAGTCTCACGCGCCAAAAGGGCATGCGGATATAAACATGAACAATCTATCTGTATTCTGGACGAACGAAATCGGCGAAGGTCTTTGGCTCCTCGTAGTTGTGTGAGCCATCCCCGTGGTGAGCATCGTGCCCGTGATCATGAGCGTGGGGATCTTCTGTCGGACCAACATAATCCATCTTCAATACGTTTCCACATTCGGGGCAGCGCTCAACTGGACGATCGCGGGACATCTGCAGTGAAGAAGGTTAGTCGCCTCGTACACATCAAGGTCTGCTTAAGAAGCAGACGTACTGTGAGCCAAATTGTAACGTGTGAATCGGCAGGATAACCAGTGCAACCAGCGTACTGCTCATCACCAAAAGACTTGACGATAATTGGGTTGTCGAGCGTGCCTGTTTCTTCTATCAGCTGTTTTCCTCTCCAAAACTTCTGCGTGCTCAATTCCATATTTCCGTCTAATTCTGCTAGTGGCCTGATTTCTAGATCGTACCTTTGCGGGAAGCATCCAAAGGCTTCATGTCGAAAATATCAACGCCCTGCATCTTTCCAAGAATCTCCAATCGCTCTAGACCAGTCGCCTGCTCGAGATCACTTGGAACGACACCCGCTGGCGCTCCTGGTGGAAGAAGATCGGCTTCGGTCTTGATCTCTGTATTCATTTGTCAATCACTCCGTATAGCCAATTGTCATATCGAGAAGCTTTCCCGACCTGTGAATTTCTTTATCTTTCCCTCACTGCTGCCACTAGGTGGTGCTGCCTCTCCTAAAGCGCCGTTAGTGCCGGTCTAAGAGCTTGAGGACTGAGTGAGTTTGGGTTGGGGAGGGGGCTCGTACGTCGAACAAAAGATGTTGCAAAGCCGCGCTTCGCAGCTGGGCTAGCAACCACCCGGCGGRCTGCGACAGTTGCGGTACGTTGGAGGAACATGGCGTTGTCAATTGAGGTTTGGATACTGATGGTTCGATTTCCGAGGACGTTCGTAGATTTAAAGTTCCTACGGCCTGAGGTTACAAACCGCCTCCGCATCTCCACTTTTCCAGCCGCGCTAGTATCGCGTTCAAGAAATTCCTCGAGATATTTGTTGCGCATCCACATCACCTTTCATCCACACTAGGAGTTCGGAGATCGTGTGGCATAATCAACATGTCGTCGATACCCCCTCCACCCCCTCCAGGATGGAGCTCTTCAGCTCCTCCTTCATTGCCACTTGGTGCACCCCCTGGTGCCCCCCCTCCACCAGGCTACCGGCCTCCAGCAGATCCCCAGGTGGCCAAATTCGCGGAAAAGAAGAAGCAATGGTTACGCTCACAGCGAAATCGATTCGGAGAAAAGAGGAAGGGTGGGTTTGTGGAGACACAGAAAGCAGATATGCCCCCAGAGCATCTACGCAAGATCGTCAAAGATATTGGAGATGTCTCGCAGAAGAAGTTCAGCAGTGACAAGCGTAGTTATTTGGGTGCTCTGAAGTTCATGCCTCACGCCGTCATGAAGCTGCTTGAGAATATGCCGATGCCATGGGAGTCTGCGAGAGAGGTCAAGGTTCTATACCACATCAATGGATGTTTGACTCTGGTCAACGAGACTCCGAGAGTCATTGAGCCGGTCTTTCACGCGCAATGGGCTACGATGTGGGTCTGCATGAGAAGAGAGAAGAGCGATCGAAGACATTTCAAACGAATGCGATTTCCACCTTTTGACGACGAAGAGCCGCCACTGTCGTGGTCAGAGAACATCGAGGATGTGGAGCCGTTGGAACCAATTCAGATGGAGCTGGACGAAGGAGAAGATAGCGCGGTCTTTGAATGGTTCTACGAAAACAGACCTTTGCTTGACACACCACACGTCAATGGCCCAAGTTACAAAGAGTGGAATCTCTCTTTGCCGCAAATGGCTGCTCTATACCGATTAAGTCACCAATTGCTGAGCGATTTGGTGGATAAAAACTACTTTCATATGTTCGAACTCAACAGTTTCCTTACCGCCAAGGCTCTAAATGTGGCGATTCCAGGAGGACCAAGATTTGAGCCACTTTATAAAGATGTTGATCCGAATGATGAAGATTTCGGGGAGTTCAACGCCATCGACAGAATCATTTTCCGTGCCCCCATCAGAACTGAGTACCGGGTCGCTTTCCCATTTTTGTATAACTCTCTTCCACGTAGCGTCAAGCTATCTTGGTATTCGCATCCTCAGGTTGTGTATGTTCGTGCGGAAGACCCTAGCTTGCCAGCTTTTTATTTCGATCCTGTCATAAATCCTATTTCATCGAGATCAGTCGCTCCCAAGAACATCACAGTCAGCCACGAAGACGAGATTTTTGGCCCGGGAAATAACGAGGAGTCAGAGGAAGATGCGTTTGAGCTTCCGGAAGATGTGGAACCGTTTTTTGGCGACGAGGAATTGTACACAGACGAAACCGCTTCAGCTATTGCTCTATGGTGGGCACCGTTCCCGTTTGATCGAAGATCTGGTCGAATGGTCCGAGCTCAGGACGTCCCATTAGTCAAGCAGTGGTACTTGGAGCATTGTCCTCAAGGCCAACCTGTTAAAGTCCGAGTTTCTTATCAAAAGCTCCTGAAGACATTCGTCCTAAACGAGCTGCACAAGAAGAAGCCAAAGGCGCAGAGCAAACAAAGCTTGATGAAATCCTTGAAGGGAACGAAATTCTTCCAGCAAACCACTATCGACTGGGTGGAAGCGGGTCTTCAAGTGTGTCGGCAAGGTTTCAATATGCTCAATCTTCTGATCCACAGGAAAAACTTAACATATCTTCATCTCGACTATAACTTCAATCTAAAGCCAGTGAAAACCCTCACCACCAAAGAGCGGAAAAAGTCACGTTTCGGAAATGCTTTCCATCTCATGCGAGAGATCTTGAAGCTGACCAAACTGATTGTCGACGCACAGGTTCAGTACAGATTGGGTAACATCGATGCTTTTCAACTGGCCGACGGAATCTTGTATGCCTTCAATCATGTGGGACAACTCACCGGTATGTATCGGTACAAATACAAACTCATGCACCAGATCCGATCATGCAAAGATTTGAAGCATCTTATCTATTATCGGTTCAACTCAGGCCCTGTCGGAAAAGGACCCGGTTGTGGTTTCTGGGCACCAGCGTGGAGAGTTTGGCTGTTCTTCATGCGAGGCATCATTCCTCTTCTGGAGCGATGGCTCGGTAATCTTCTTTCGAGACAATTCGAGGGTCGGCACAGCAAGGGCGTTGCCAAGACTGTCACAAAACAACGTGTCGAATCACACTTCGATTTGGAGCTTCGTGCATCAGTCATGGCTGACCTCATGGACATGATGCCAGAGGGTATCAAACAAAACAAAGTCAATACAGTTTTGCAGCATCTTTCTGAAGCCTGGAGATGCTGGAAGAGTAACATTCCATGGAAAGTTCCTGGTCTTCCTGCGCCAATCGAAAACATTATTCTTCGCTATGTCAAGAGTAAAGCAGATTGGTGGATATCTGTTGCACACTACAACCGAGAGCGTATCAGACGGGGTGCTACGGTCGACAAAACTGTCGCAAAGAAAAATCTGGGTCGGCTTACCCGACTGTGGCTCAAAGCTGAACAAGAAAGACAGCACAACTACATGAAAGATGGGCCCTACGTGTCCTCTGAAGAGGCCGTTGCCATCTATACCACAACCGTACATTGGCTGGAGTCGCGGAAGTTCTCGCCCATTCCTTTCCCAAGTGTTTCTTACAAACATGATACCAAGATTCTAATCCTCGCGTTAGAACGTCTGCGAGAAGCCTACTCAGTCAAGGGAAGACTCAATCAAAGTCAGCGTGAGGAGCTTGCATTGATAGAACAAGCCTATGACAGTCCTGGCACGACGCTGGAAAGAATCAAGAGATTCTTGCTCACCCAGCGGGCTTTCAAGGAGGTTGGAATTGACATGAACGACAACTACAGCACCATCAACCCTGTCTACGATATTGAGCCTGTCGAGAAGATCAGTGATGCATATCTCGACCAGTACCTATGGTATCAAGCTGATCAGCGCCACCTATTCCCTGCCTGGATCAAACCATCTGATTCCGAAGTCCCACCGTTGCTCACCTACAAATGGGCACAAGGAATTAACAACCTCGACAAGGTGTGGGAATCTGCTGATGGAGAGTGCAATGTCATGATTGAGACGCAGTTGTCAAAAGTCTACGAGAAAATAGATCTAACACTCCTCAATCGTCTACTTAGACTCATCATGGACCACAATCTTGCTGATTACATCTCGTCAAAGAACAATGTCCAGCTCACATACAAAGATATGAACCATGTCAACAGTTATGGTATGATTCGTGGTCTTCAATTCTCGGCATTCGTGTTCCAGTATTACGGACTCGTTCTTGATCTGCTATTACTTGGCCTTCAGCGTGCAAGTGAGATTGCTGGGCCCCCACAAAGTCCCAACGATTTCTTGCAATTTCGGGATCGCGAGACAGAGACGAGACATCCTATCAGACTATATACAAGATACATTGATCGAATCTGGGTGTTTTTCCGATTTAGCGCAGATGAGTCTCGGGATCTCATTCAACGCTTTTTGACGGAGCAACCTGATCCAAATTTCGAGAATGTTATTGGATATAGAAACAAGAAGTGCTGGCCAAGAGATTCTCGTATGCGTTTGATGAGACACGATGTTAATCTTGGTCGTGCTGTCTTCTGGGATCTGAAGAATCGCTTACCACGATCTGTTACTACGATTGAGTGGGATGATACTTTCTCGAGTGTTTACAGCAGAGACAACCCTAACCTATTGTTTTCAATGTGTGGGTTTGAAGTTCGAATCTTGCCTAAGATCCGCAATCAGAATGATGAGTTCCCGGTAAAGGATAGCGTTTGGTCCTTGGTCGACAATACGAGCAAGGAAAGGACGGCCCATGCTTTCCTACAAGTAACAGAGGAAGATATTGCAAAATTCAACAACCGCATTCGTCAAATTCTCATGTCCTCTGGATCCACCACTTTCACCAAAATCGCCAACAAGTGGAATACCAGCTTAATCGCGCTCTTCACTTACTATCGTGAAGCAGCTGTGTCGACCGTCAACCTCCTAGATACCATCGTCAAGTGCGAAACCAAGATCCAAACGCGAGTTAAGATCGGTCTCAATTCCAAGATGCCTTCTCGATTTCCTCCCGCTGTTTTCTACACGCCGAAAGAACTGGGTGGTCTTGGCATGATATCTGGCTCCCACATTCTCATTCCAACGAGCGATAAACGATGGTCGAAGCAAACAGATGTTGGTGTCACACATTATCGAGCCGGTATGACCCACGACGAAGACACCTTAATACCCAACATCTTCAGATACATCATTCCTTGGGAGGCGGAGTTCATCGACTCGCAACGTGTGTGGACTGAGTACTCCCAGAAGCGACAGGAGGCTAATCAGCAAAATCGCCGACTTACCCTTGAAGATCTTGAGGACAGTTGGGACCGCGGATTACCTCGCATCAACACTCTATTCCAGAAAGATAGAAGCACTTTGAGTTTCGACAAAGGTTTTCGTGCGCGAACAGAGTTCAAGACGTACCAATTAATGAAGAGCAATCCCTTCTGGTGGACCAGTCAGCGACACGATGGAAAATTGTGGAACTTGAATGCATACAGAACAGATGTGATCCAGTCCCTCGGGGGTGTTGAAACAATTCTTGAACATACCTTGTTTAAAGCCACAGCATTTCCATCTTGGGAAGGCCTTTTCTGGGAGAAAGCTAGTGGATTCGAAGAATCTATGAAATTCAAGAAGCTCACCAACGCCCAAAGATCTGGTCTGAACCAAATTCCCAACCGAAGATTCACCCTTTGGTGGTCACCGACCATCAACAGAGCCAATGTAAGTATTTGTCTTCCGATTGCCGGGAGTAGTGCTAATCCCGAGTTAGGTTTATGTTGGTTTCCAGGTTCAATTAGATTTGACAGGTATCTTCCTTCACGGCAAGATTCCCACCTTGAAGATCTCCCTCATCCAAATTTTCCGTGCTCATCTATGGCAAAAGATCCATGAGTCAGTAGTAATGGACTTGTGTCAAGTATTTGACCAAGAATTGGAGCAACTGGGYATTGAGACCGTTCAGAAAGAGACCATTCATCCAAGAAAGTCTTACAAGATGAACAGTTCCTGCGCCGATATTCTACTGTTTGCAAGTCACAAGTGGAATGTCACCCGACCGTCGATTTTGTTTGATACTAAAGATGTCATCGAACCAACTACGACCAACAAATTCTGGGTGGACGTCCAATTGCGTTATGGTGATTATGACTCCCATGACATTGAGCGTTATGTTCGCGCGAAATATCTCGACTATACAACGGACAGCATGAGCATATATCCATCAGCCACTGGCCTCATGATCGGTATTGATCTGGCGTACAACCTCTACTCTGCGTATGGTCAATATTTCCCAGGTCTGAAGACGCTGGTTCAACAAGCTATGGCAAAGATCATGAAGGCGAACCCGGCACTTTATGTTCTGAGGGAAAGAATTCGCAAGGGTCTTCAACTATACGCCTCTGAAAGCAACCAGGAGTTCCTCAATTCTCAGAACTACTCGGAGCTCTTCAGCAATCAAATCCAATTATTCATCGATGACACCAACGTCTACCGTGTCACGATTCACAAGACGTTTGAAGGGAATCTGACGACCAAGCCTATCAATGGCGCGATTTTCATCTTCAACCCACGGACTGGACAATTATTCTTGAAGATTATCCATACAAGTGTGTGGGCTGGACAGAAACGTCTTGGACAATTGGCGAAGTGGAAGACTGCCGAAGAAGTCGCTGCTCTCATTCGTTCCTTGCCAATTGAAGAACAGCCCAAACAGCTTATCGTCACACGAAAGGGTCTGCTTGATCCCCTTGAGGTTCACTTGCTTGATTTTCCGAATATCTCCATCCGTGCTTCCGAGCTTCAACTTCCTTTCCAAGCCGCTATGAAGGTAGAGAAACTCGGAGACATGATTCTTCGGGCGACCGAGCCTCAGATGGTTCTTTTCAATCTTTACGATGAGTGGCTGAAGACAATCTCATCATATACCGCCTTCTCTCGACTCATCTTGATACTCCGTGCGCTACACGTAAATCAAGACAAAACCAAGTTGCTTCTACGACCTGACAAAACTGTCATCACCCAAGATCATCATATTTGGCCATCACTAACTGAGGATGATTGGATTAAGGTCGAAACACAATTACGAGATCTCATCTTGAACGACTATGGCAAGAAAAACAACGTAAATACCTCGAGTCTGACAAGTAGTGAAGTCCGGGATATTATTCTAGGAATGGAAATTAGTGCGCCATCAATGCAACGACAACAAGCAGCCGAAATTGAGAAACAGCAGCAAGAGCAGCAGCAACTCACCGCAGTGACAACCAAGACCCAGAACGTCCATGGGGAGGACATCATCGTCACAACTACCTCGCAATTTGAACAACAGACCTTCGCATCAAAGACCGAGTGGAGAACTCGGGCCATTGCAACATCGAATCTGCGGACTCGTGCGAACAACATATACATCTCATCTGATGACATCAAGGAAGACGATCATTACACGTACATCATGCCGAAGAACATCCTCAAGCGATTCATCACAATTGCAGATCTTCGAGTTCAAGTAGCTGGCTACCTGTACGGATCTTCGCCCCCCGATAACGATCAGGTCAAGGAGATCCGATGCATTGTGATGGTGCCCCAAATTGGCAACACACGCGATATTCAGCTTCCGCATCAACTCCCACAACATGAATATCTAGAACAGATGGAGCCACTAGGAATTATTCATACTGTCTCCGGGAACGAGCCGCCGTACATGAGCGCTGCTGATGTGACACAGCATTCACGCCTGATGAACGCTCACAAATCATGGGACAAGAAAACGATTAGTATGACGGTCTCCTTTACGCCTGGAAGTGTGTCCCTTGCTTCCTGGACGCTTACTCCTGCCGGATACAAATGGGGTGCAGAAAACAAGGACATGGGGAGCGATCAGCCTCAAGGGTTCAGCACTAGTATGGGAGAGAAATGCCAACTTCTTCTCAGTGACAAGATACGAGGCTACTTCCTCGTTCCCGAGAACAACGCGTGGAACTACAGCTTCATGGGAAGTGCATTTGGCGGGATTGACAAGAAGCCGGTACACGTGAAGATCGACACACCGCTCCCCTTCTATAACGATCAACATCGACCTCTTCATTTCCAAAACTTCGCGGAATTAGAGAACTTGTTCGTTGATAGAGAGGATGCCTTTGCTTAGGTCTGTGCGACTTCGTGCAGACAGATAGCGATTTGCTTTGGGCGGATCGACAGCCTTGCAGGAAAAGGTCGGTACGGATGGGGGAGTATGTGTGCGCTGTACATCTCTGAGGCGCGTGTATGAAATCTTGGTAACGGCGTTTGATCATCGGAGCCGGGGGTGGTGTAACAATTGTTCGGTCTGTATAAGCATAAAAGATTTCATATGATAATTCCACGAGTCACATCTCTCGAAGRTGCATAATCTGCGTGATCGACAGAGGCATTGCTTGGGGTTTGTCCTACTCTTCAGTTGATGTACGGCTCTTTCTCAAGTGCGGTTGTGAGGTGTGGATGGAGCATCAGCCGGACCATCAAATGCCATGTCATGCAAGAGGCAGTGGCTGCCACGCAAGAGCCGGGACCAGCAGGTCGGTAGTGGCAGGTGCAGGTGCAGGATTTCAACGCAGGAACAACGGCCGGCTAGGGGCGCATCGGAGGGTTGTAATTGGAAGAAGTGGTGGTGGCGGTGGTGGTGGTGGTTGTGTGCTCATGTGAATAGTTGCTCGAATGCCCAATGTAGTAATTCCAAGTCCATCGAGTGGTGAAGTGAGCGTCGTAAAGTCGAACCTGGCTGAAATGCTTCATTTCCCTCCCTTTGGCCGCCACCTCTCCTCTCGGCCCCATTCCCACTTCCTCAGCCGGGATTGCGATTCTGCGTACTGTAGGTATAGATGTAAAGCCGATGTGAAGTACTGTACTTTGTTGATGCTGGGTTGTTCCTGCTTGTGGATCAGGCAGGTTGTCTCACTCGACCTGAGTAATTACCGTATTACTTCGAAGCCGTATTACTTCGAAGTTTGCTAAATATAAAGCACTACAGATTACTTTGTACAGTACAATGCTACTGTATGTATGTACTGTACTATACAATGCTCTGTGTATAAGTACGGTATGTATGTACGGTAACCTGGCTGTTCAAGCAGGTAATGTCGGCAGCTCGATACAGTACTGTACATATGTAGGGCTGCCAGTGCCAGAGACTCGATGAGGTGCATCGCAGGTGCCGATGCAATTGACTGCAAGGCAACTTCTGTTCCGCTCTCGTCTCCCTTTCTTGCTCATCTACGTTCCTCAGTGCTGCAGATGTGCAGAGAAACTCCCCGCAAAGGTTAATTGGTGCATGTGCATGCACATGTGTACTGTACTGTACATGTATGTATTCAGATGTGCACGTGTTCTGAGCTTCTCTACCTAGGTACCTACACCTACATAGGTACAGTACGTACTGTACAGTAGGTAACACCATTTATTATTACCGCATTCGTCCTCGAAGAGAGCTCCTCCAAACCACACACAACTACGAAGTACATGTACAGTACATCCCAACTTTGCCTTCTATACTCCGTACATACGTGGACTCGACTCATTCAAGACGCGAAGCGGCGGCCCCTTGTTCGGACGAGAGCTGTTCGTCCTTTCTCTCGACAACTCGGACAACTCTGACAACTCCAGCTTCACGCCCTGTGGACACAGCTCAACGCCTCTACCAGCTCTACGAAGTATCGTACTGTACTGTACGTACGAAGTGTACGGAGACTTCGTATCTATTCTACCACCACCGACCAAGCCTTTGGGCTCTGTTATCCTTTCATTGCTCTCAAACGCCCTGGCGTCCCGTCGTGTTTGCTTCTTCGCAAGGTCTCATACTCCATACTTCGTACCACTCTGTTGCAACTCCTGGGAGCGTGCTCGAACCTCGCGAAACCTATTCCTCACCCGACACTGGAACAAGCTCCTCGCTCTCATGCTTTCCACCCGGCTCGACTGGTGTGACGACGATGTCTCTGGCTCTGGCTCTGGCTCTGGCTCTGGCTCTTGCTATCATGTCTTCTTCTTGACTCTTCTCCACCGCAGCATTGGACGCTTCTCCAGACACCCGACCGTGCTCGGTGCGAATGGCACCTCTCTTCTCCCTCTCCTCTCTGTCTCCTCGTCTCCTCTGCTCTCTCTTTTTCCTCCCCTCTGCCCCTCGCAGACCTACGTCCGGGATGCTCATCAACAGCATGACATGTTAATATCAACGCAATAATAACGTGGCCAGCTGCCAGGATCCGGATGCCACGGTGCCAGCATAAGACAAGGGGCCAGTAAATCAATCTCGAAATCGTGCAGATGGAGCCTCGCTGACGATGATCTTCGTTGTGGGACAGACGCGACTCGCTGGAGCGCCGCGACACCTCGTTCCCTTCCCTTCGCCGCCTCTTTCGCCATACAAGACGAAGACCACCGCTGTGATGCGCATCCAGGAGGCCCGGAGAGCACCATCAGAGCAGGCACACGTATAATTATGATGTGCAATATGGTTTGATCGTGCCTTCACATCGCTCTCTTGAGCTTGCCAACGCATCATGGCCATTTGGGAAGTCCCTAGCAGCGTCACGCGGTTCTGCTCTGTTCTGCTCTGCACCGCGCTGCCCCATATCAACGCTATCAATTCTGTTTCCGAAACAATATTGGATCTCTGCTCGAGAGCGTTATCTTTCCGTCCAATTCACCCTATTCTGCTGGCTGCATTACTTTCGTCATCTCCGTCGCGAACATTGTCGTCCTATAGCTGCACGCGTTCTGCAATTGTTAATATAACAGTATCCCTGTGCATTAACACGCATCTTGAGGTGCGTCTCGCTTCCGAGAATAATGCCTGCGTTGTTCACCAGCTCCAGCCCTGAGCCCCTAGCCTCCGGGGCCTCTCTGGCAGTCTACGAAGKACTTCGAAGTACAGTACTAGCACCCTTAGACCGCCTCTACCTTTCAAGGTTTTCTTCCCTTCGTCACTCCGTGGCTCTCGTGTCCCTCGTGGGTTTCGGCCTCTAGCTGCCTCCCCCATGCCGTGGGTAGATGTGGCCTGTGAGCTCCCTGGGACGGTGGCCCATGTCCTGCCGAGCAATGCCTGTCGACCCCGTCACTCGTCAATACAGTACGCCATACCATACTCCGTACCGATATCTCTCCTCTCTCCCCAAATTCAAGACCCAGGAGGGCTGACGAGGTGCCCAGGTGGCCAGTACTMCCAATACCATACGGAGAGCAACGCCGGCAGCAAGAGAGAGAAGAGAAGGGCATGTATGGTGTCGTGGTTGGGTCTGGCGAGCGACGCTGAAACCAGTTGAAGAACCCCGTCGTTCGTGCTGGACTCCTGGCAGCTGGACTCTGGACTCTGGGCAGTGACCACAAAGTCTTCTTAATACCCTCTTGTCTCAGAAGCTTCTATGCAGACTTCCAGAGCTCATGCTGGTGGGTTGCTGGCCCACAGCTGCTCGCACTGGGCTTGGCAGCAAGATGACGGCCCTCGTTCTCCCTGCTTGTCATTGCTCTTGCCAACGCCCTTGCTCCACCATCTGCAGGCTCCCGGCTCGGGATCTTCTATGCTTGGTTTTCCTCTTTGGGCCCTGCCCTACACAGGGCATAATCCAAAGGTTGATGCTTCCCCCAAATGCTGCCCACATGCATTTTTGACCAGCAGGGTCAACACAAATACCGTCTCGACTCGATGGCGAATCACTGGTGTGCTTGGAGTGATTTCCAGACTCGTCTGCACCTTTAATTACTAGCCCGAATCTGGTCAATGCCTGATTAACACACAAAGATCAGACGGTAGATATAATGCGAAGGCATGCCCTCCCTAGAACCTCTTTATCTCAACTTGTTCCTATACCTCTCCCATTTCACTACTACCGCCATATGAGCGGGACAGCGCCCCTCACGGAAGAAGGTTGACCCTTTTGTTTCGAGTCCTTCGATCGCATTTTCTATCAAATGCTTTACTCGGCAATTCAGCAATCAACCTATATAACAGCATCTTATAGCAAGCTTTCGAAACACGCACAGTCGCATCACACCTGAAAATAAACAACCATCACAGCATTCAGAAGGCTTCTGGAAACATAACACGACCCAGCAGTGATCCAGCACGTAATTAGACAACCCCCAGCGACCTGCGAGAGCAGTTCGCTGTGGCGGAATCCATGCATGTCTGGGTATCGGCCAGGCCACGATACAAACCCTTATATCGACTATGTTCCTCAGCCAGAACAACACCCCGAGGAGCGCGTCTTCGGGTCGCATCAAGAGATACAACACGGAACAGTCCCAGGTCTCGGAGGAACGCCTCATGGCCACTACGGAGGGCAACCTCATCAACAACAGCAGCATCATCCGCAACAGCCTCACCCGCAACACCAACCATATCCGGGGCCTCTTGCTCCAGATATGGCCCACCACCAGCAGTCTCCTCAGTACGGTGGTGGGCAACCTCAGATGATGTTTGGGCCGCCACGACCAATGCAGACACCAACGGGTTCGAAGCGACAGCGAGATGAAGATGAGTTGGAGGGTATGGGAGGCCTACCACCCATGGGAGCGCACATGGGAGAGATGTCTATGCCTCCACACATGCAGCAGCCGCCTATGGTAAATTTTGGGGAATCTATGCATACACCACAGCAATTCCACGGACATGGACTTCCTCCGTCTCTTCACCCTCCCAAACGAGCTCGAGGCGAGGATCCGAATTCAAGTATGCTCTCCCCACCTTCGGGAGGAGCACCAAGTGTAGTCGGACACCCAGGTATGCCAGAGCCAGCAATGAGGCCGCGAGGGCCGAAATTGAAGTTTACGCCAGAAGATGATCAGAAACTGGTCGACCTGAAGGAGAACAAGAACCTCACCTGGAAGCAGATTGCGGAATTCTTCCCGGGCCGTTCTTCTGGTACATTGCAAGTTCGCTACTGTACAAAGTTGAAAGCGAAGACGACACAATGGACAGACGAGACAGTAAGTTACTTGACACAAGCTGGCAAACAATTTTCTGACCTCGCCATTAGATCCAGAAGCTTCGAACAGCCCTTCATGACTACGAACAAGAAAAGTGGCGCATCATAGCACAGAAAGTAGGCACAGGCTTCACGTCGGCTGCTTGCAAAGAGAAAGCCATGGAGTTATAGCATTCACAGTCTCCAGCAGAAGCACCAGCTTCTGATCCTGGGGACGCAGAATACTAGCTCACAGCAGCAACATGTGGAATACGTTTCCAAAACTTTCGAATCCTTGGCTTTTGAGCCGACATTCTCTTGCAAGTCCAATCTTCCCACAACATTGGATTTCTAAGCACCACGACAATTGGGACGAGACGACCCTCTCACCCAGCTTTCCTGTATAAAGGCAAGACACTACATACAACATGCACTTTCGCTTCTTTTTATATCGTTCTCGCGACTGGAGCGCGCTATTTCCAAACACTCTTTTTTCCCTTATCTCACACAATACACTATATCCGGCGCCACGACACTACCAACAATCACGAAATTTTCTTTTACTCCGCTGGATGGACTTTAGCGGGCGAGAGGTAGCGAACACGGCAAGGAGTCGGGGTTGGCCGAATCACAGGCGAGCATCGAACATATGATTGGCGTAATCCAGGGAAATCGACGATTTGGGGGGTATATAACGACAGCGACAAATCCTTCGCATGAAAGCTTCTCATCACATGTATGGCTTACATACGGTGCGGGTGGCGGTGGCGGCGCGGTGACGGAGATCCTTTTGCTAACCTCTTTACTTTTGGCATAACTACTCTCATATTCCATTGTTTTTGATCGCAAAACATTTTCACAGATGTCGAGAAAGACTATACCCCAACCTCGCGATTGCGGCATGCTATCTACGTTTTTATTGCCTTTAAACTTTTATTTTCTAATTCTACATATATACTTTGATGGGACGGAAAWTTTTCTCCTTCGCCCCAAACACACAGTACGATTTGACTGATGGGAAAAGCGCTTCAGAAAGTGCTCTAGGATTTCGAGGCATTTTGGGAGGAAAGACATAACTGGCGATCAAGTGCGAATAAAGATATATACCAATAGATTAATTTAGTTTAGTATACTGAAAAAGCTAGTACTCCTTTACCCCAAGTCGGCGATTCACAAGAGAAAGACTCCGARTGAGCGTACAAAGAGCCAATGAAGAGTCTTTCATGCACTGATGTTTGCCTCTTGGAGGTGGCGGGCGGGTTTCCTGCTATGGGCAGCAGCACCTGAGAGGCGGGGTTGGATGAGGCTGGATGTTGGAAGTTGGCTTTGGCAAATAGTCAATTTCGTATCTCGCTGACCTGAATCCAGGTTTTCTTATGTTTGAAGATCGAGGTGGCAAGCTGTGTGCTAGTCTTGTCGAACAATAACCATTTACCAAGTCCGTTCCCCCTACGAAACGTCGCGCGCATACCAATGAGAGCAGCTAGGTACAAGCTATAACTCGTGATACAGCCGCGGCGAAGTTATCTACCATACTTGCCGCCATGTATGATATGGATGTGAAGCTGACTGTTGGTACCAACGCAAAAGATCTCGAGCACCAACTGATCAGTCAGCAGGAAATACCAGGTTAAGACGATTGTCACCTCTTGGACAACCGCCGGCCGCGGTCGCTCGTCCGATATCCTCGACGAACCATCAGAGGGGTACATACGAGTGTGTGGATGTTGGGTTACATTATCACATACGCCATTCAAAGCGAATCATACAAATCAGGAAGACGATCCGCGCATCGGACGGAAGGCTGTAAGCAAGCAAGCAAAGATAATCTCTACGGAGTACTTCCGCTTTATTCAAAGTCTAAGGTTCGCTCCAGGAGGCAAGAAATCCGCGACAGCGATGGGTGAGTGAGCATCAATGACGTGTTCCTTGCTAAGAGGTCAGTCGGCTATAATTAATTGCTGTCTATTATCACTCTCAAGCGGCCCTTTCTCTTCTGCATGTACAGGACAGTACGTACTCTGCAGTACTTTCTTTGAGACAGCGAGGCAGATCTGCCGGCAGTAGTATGTAATACCAAAAGCGAGCAAGCAGTGCAAGCAAGCAACGAGAGGCTCATAGGACGAGATGATCATTTGCCGCCGCCTTGCTTGTTGTGTAAAGTTTTGCCTCTCTCGCAAACTTGCAAGCTACAACCCTCGCTGTTCAACGGCTCCGAATCCGGTTTCAGGACTCTGAGTTCATGTCAGTCCCAGATGGCTGGTTGGTGTAGGTCATGGTTCGGTGGTGTGAGCTCCCAGGTCTTTGGTTGGGTGTTGTTAGGAGGGGTCAGGTAATGCATAATTGCGTTCTAATATGCCTTCATGCGTCGGGATGCTTGAGAAATTCCTGATATCCTTCTCCCATTATTGTCCCCATTATTGTCCCCATTTTTGGGTTGGGATTACGGAGAAAATCTTTGACTGTCACTTATTTGGTTTGTGCTGTTTGCGCGTTACTGATGGTGTGTGTTGCTCTTTCTTAACGGTAGGTGAGGTGATGAAGCGAGGTATGGACGCACGACCCACCCAATTGACTCTACTTCTATTTACTTCGAAGTAGGGGGGATAGTACTGCTGCAGGATGGACAAGGGATGAAGATGGGCAGGCCAGAGGCTCGAGGTTGCAGTCAAGGTCGCATGGAAATGTCATGTGAGCAATGTGAGTGGAGTGGCTGTTTCAAACCGATCCGTGCACACGCGCTGACTTGCTTGATCACTTCCAACTTGGCCATATCGGATCCACAAGCTTCTCCCCCTTTTCCAGAACAAAATGGAGTCCCATCTCGGAAGTTATCAAAAAGTGGCATGGCACGGACTGTACTTCGGAGTACTTCATACGAAGTAAAAGTACTTCTACTTCTCAATTAACGACTTGAGTACCTTGTCACAGGGGTGTTCAACGACTTCGTTACCTTGTATTCTCAAGCAGGGGGTCTAATTGGCTTCTCACCCTAAAGTCGATCCGGAACTAAAGATATACCTTGAAAGTAAATGCTACTCTAACAATTATTACCTCGCTGTCGCTCTCTTTAACCTCGCTATCGACCTCGCTGTCGCTCTCTTACCTCGCTATCGCTCTAGTTTTATTAACCTTAGTAAGATAAGACACTCTTACTATAAAGACTCTCGTTCTCACGATATTATCGTAAACGTAGACTTCTTATACCCTAAGGTACTCTATAATTAGTATAGTAAAAGCTTTTATCTTTACTCTCTATATGGTACGGTACATACCTGGCCCCTTACACTCCGAAGTACGATTTATTCGTCGAGAAAAAGCAGCGTGTGCGGGTCTACAAGGCACTGAAGTCGTGAAAACCCCTGCGACAAGGTACAGTACTCAAGTCGTTAACTCTCTACTTCTACTTCGAAGTACTGTATCACGGAGTATTGCGCAAACGGAAATGGGTCAAGATCACCGGTGTCTATTTTCGAAGTCCAATTCCAGGAGTTCGGAGAGATGGGAAATGACGTTGTGGAGAACGGGGATCTTCAACGTCAATTGACTCTATTTTTAAGGCAGACTTGGAAACAAACGTTCTGATCATCTCTGGGATACCACCCTCGTGCTCTGAAGAGAGATACAACACCGAACTTACAAGCGGCGAGGCTCGCAATGCTGATACTTCGAAGTCGATCTGCTGTCTTGATAGGCGCCTTTCCACGGGTCCTCAGCCCGATAGGGAACGAGTACCGAAACATATCATCATCACACTAGATTTGGAGTTCATGACGATGCACCTCGTTGAGATCCTGGCATGGACTGGGCGCCACGCGGGGCAGACAGGACAAGATTACCTCCATCAAGAATCTCGAGATTAGTCTAGCTACCCGCGCTAACTACTCGAAAGGTGCAATTAAACATCCATTTCATGCGATCGTTGATCCTTAGCCTTGAGAGCCAGATCTCGCGCCGAATCTCCCAGCTGATCTACTTCTAGAAGCTAGCCCGAGTCGACATATCTGCAGCTTGAAATTGAGAATGAAGGGTATCTCATACAGTACATGAAGTACAGTACATACTATCCAGACTCCTGAGAATAGCTTCATTACGCGCCCGACGTTTCGGAGATTTTGCGGCCATTCAAGGGCACATATGAAGCATGATACTCGTGGCACGCCTGCTTTGCGGATGCAAGCGTAATGAGAATATGTGATTCGACGCCCTCTCGTTAAGTCACCGTGATTTCAATGGCCTTGGTTAATGACTATGCAGTACTTAACCAAGATTGGTGGATCATCACGTGCAGCGCTTGTCGCTCTCAGGTGGCTTGCTTCTTCGTACTTTCTACTCGTCGTCGACATGGCGAGACGCTAAGGGCGTGTTTTATTTGAGAACTCTCGTGGTTCATGCGGAAGTAGTGCATTGTTGGCGGTGTTTTCACGGCGGTTTACTGCAGAATTGGCATGGTTGAGCGGCTGCATCTGCAATATGTGGATGTGTGATGCAGAGCCCTGCCTAGCTGGTTCTAGCATACCAAAGATGCTTATTCTGTCCTTGCCTTGTCTTGCATTTGTCTTCGAAAGGAGGTCGATGTTTTAATCTCTTTCCCTGAGGGTGTGAACGCTGAGATGTAACTTATATGGCTCGTCTCTGCTTTAGGTAAGTATGAAAATTGGCGCCAACGAGTCTATGTAAAACTCAAGAACTAGAAATATGCAATCAATATACAATTAGGTAGTTGACATTAACTATGTGTGGGAATTATATTGATGTTTGCAGAACCTCTTGTGCATTTGTTTTCTGCAGGCAGACACTTAGTTTATATTACACATCAAACCTAGGGCTTGATTCTGGAACGCCCCCGCTCACAGAGACACATAATCTAAACCGCATGTCTAATTTCTCACATTGCTATTGCTGCCGGTTTTGGACTTAGTAATTAATGCTACAGTGTTCTCGAAATATCTATCTCGCTTATCATCTAGCAGTAAAAACTCACTCACTCCCTAAATCATTGTACGATAACATGAGAAATGGTGGAAGTATCACGTCATATTATAGAGCTGACTCACTCTGCTTAAGCCGCCTCGAATGAGAATAAAAGGACCGCGTGCTAAGTAAAGTTTCAGCCAAAATCCTCGAGGGTCGATAGCAGTTTGTATCAGGTGAACAAACTCTTGGCCAATTTTCTGTTCGCTGTACTTAGAAGAGAATGTATGTGTCTAGTGTATTTTGTATCTTAACAACATTAAGACAATACGAAACTCATTTAAGGATCCTCCACTGATACGCGAGGACGCCTTGTGTCGAGGGTAAGACTCTCTAACCAACCTGGAGAACACTATTGCATAGATGAATGAGAGGTCCGGACGATTCCTTTATTAATACTCAGATGAGTGAGAACTGATCAGCAAGATTTCGTAAGAGTTTAAAGAATGATAAATTGGGATATATGGTTGAGCGGCTCCAAAGCGATGGACAAATTCTAGATTGATCGTTTGAGGCTTTATGGAAAATCTACGCTGGCGAGAAGTTCTTATCGTTAGACTAGGCATCGGCGCCCATCTTTAGACAAAGCAGGGAAGAAGTAGTTATTCAAGGCACAAGTCTTCGCGCGCAAAGAATTGTCAGATGGAAATAGGTAAAGGCTAAGTGTAATCAATGGTGGGTTATACAGTGTTTATGAAAGGGTAAAGTTCATAGTGAGGTCATTGGGAATAAGAAGTTTAACCTTTAGTAGATAGAACATGGGGAAGCATTGTTATTAGTGTTCTTGAAATCTCCTACTGGCGAGAAGCTTTTATGTTCAGATAAGGTATCGGTACGCATCTACACAAAGAAAGGAAGGACTAGATGTTTAGACATAAGTTTTCCATCATAGAAAACTGTTAGACGGAAATAAGAAAAGGCTGATCGTGATTTATATTGACTTGTATAGTAGTGACAAATAGGGTAAAGTCTATAGCAAGGTCATTTCTATATAGTAAGCTTAATGATTAGCGGATAGAAGTTACGACAGCATTGCGTATAGTGTCATTGTCCTCTCTTATTCGACGACAGATGTAGAGGTAGGGTACTCAGCCTAAGACACAATACTTAAAATATGAAAACAATCCTGAAACACATATTAGCTATTTGGTGTGTTATTTGCCTCTTTACTTTCGTATATCCTGACAGAAGGATATGTATTACCTAACATGAGGGTCTCGTTGTGTGGCTTGCAGATCTCCAAGATTATTGACATTATAAATCTCGCTTACAGATTGTTGACTAGTAGATGCTCACGGCTCTTTTAAGTGGTATATGGAAATAAGACTGCCAAGATGCAATAGCCTAGCTTCTTCAAAGACAACCGCGCTTTCTACACAAAATAGGACAAATGTGAGATTTCGTCTCCAAGCGCCGCCCAACATGATTTGTCTAACCACTCGCGCTTCATACAGACCGGGATAGGCTGGATATTCCTCAATATCACAATGACTTTCAGAGCTTATCCGAATATCAGACCTTCCAACATTGAGTCGCCCGCTGCCATCCTCGTGAAGTCCAATCACGATACCACTGCAATGATCGTGCCTCGCCTCCACTCAATACCTCCACCCGACTCCAATCCTTTCACTTCCCGGCCCAAACCTGGCACTATTCTCCCGACTGTTCTGATCCATCACACCACACCACTGTGGATGCCATCCATTGTTTCTACACTCAAAACTGCAGTAATCTCCCACAGGATTCCTCCTAACATTCCTCCGGTTGGGCAGACATTGTTGTGGGATTTCGAATGGCAAGGTAGATCGCGCGCGTTCGGTAGGGTCGTTGATTCTTTGGAGTTGATTGTAAATCAGGTAGCAGCTAGGCCCAGCGAGGAGAGTTCGGTGGCCGCAGAGAGGTTCCATGAGGTAGTAGTTGCACATTGTTTTCTTGATGAGCTGGTGGGAAGTGTCCTTAAGGCCTCGTCGAGGTACTGGAGCGTGTGGTTTTCATGTGCAAGAGGGTTGGAACACGGAGAAGCAGCACCTCCTGTGGAGATGATAATAGAGACAGATCGTGATAAGATGACGTTCAACGACAATCTCCCCTTGTGAAAAGTGGAATCACGCAATCGCTGAGAAAGGAGTCTTACGTGGCCCTCGAGCGCTCAAATATCAACGTATGCGCTGGATTTGCATCACGGTACAAAACAAATGATGTCATGTATGGTCAAACGACCAAACGTCGCCATGGTACAATCCAAGGGCTCTTACCAGTCCATGGTTGTGGCAGATGGCTAGACGATGCCTGTGATATGTCAAACCATTATGAGGCTTGATTGTAGGTAATGATTGCGAGAAGTGAACATAGCAAGCAGAACGTAGTTGCGTGGAAACGGAGCTCGAAGAGTCATAGTGAGCTTGACACAAACCTAGGAAACTGTACACAAACTACTCTTTGAGTTGAGAAATCATCGTGAGAGTGTTTCAGATCAGCAAAATGGAGGAAGGAATGGAGGAAGACATGAATGAAATCGCTGGACAAGCAGAATAAGACTTACACGTGTCTGAAATGCAAACGAAGTGAAATGTGCGACCGTCGGAAGGATGGTTTGTTATTCGGGACGAGTGGCTTTAAAACAGATCCTCCCGTTATGGTGTAACTAATTACATAGAAGCAAGCCTGATGGGTGTTGCGAAGAAAATGAAAACGCCCAAATAGATGCAGCCCTACACTTCCCATTTACTCTAGATTGAAATCTACACCTTGAGGGGTTCCCCGAATTCTCTCTAAAGACTGTAACATTTCTGGGGTAAATATTTCTCCTGTCCATGGTGTCTGAGCTAAATCGAAAGCTGATAAGGAGCGGCTCTTTTCGTTGAGTTCGTCCGTAATCGCATCAACGCTTAGTCCAAGAAAGCCTCGGAGGAACGCGCCAACATCAGTGTTTTCATGGTTTCCACGCAGCTTCTCGGATCCTGCTGACCCGTAAATGTTGACATCAACTGCGGAATGGCCATGCGTGCTCCAACCGATCTGTGCGCGGCGACTGGTCATATCAGCGAATGAATATGAGTTTGGATTGTCGAGAATATTCTGGATTTCAGCATCTGTGGCATCTGTGATTCCTAGACCTTTCTTCACAAGCTCTTCGCTCACGTATTCTCTGATCTTATCACCACCAGCAGAAATGTGTGACGCAAGACGACGGGAACAGTGTTCAGCTGAACTTGAAGCGTTATTCAGCACTTCTGGGTACCATAGATATTGTGGATACGTGGGGTCTAGTTCTGAGAAATGTTAGCACCATCCCTTCAGAAGCAACCATAAAAGGTAGAGAATCAGTATATGTAGCCAATCTCAAGAAAAYAAGCGCGTCGGAAGATTCATAGTTTGYAACGTGCATTGAAAGCCGATTGGGATACAGGCGAGAGACAGCAAGCATAAGAGGAGAATTTTCCATAGACCAAATGTCATAGACTTACGACGTGCAACGGCTAGCCCTCCAGTCTCATGATCGCTAGTTGCGACGAGCACCCCTTCGGTCTTTGATTGTTCTAGAAAATCAATCACGCTGGAAAAGGCCTTGTCGTAGGCCAGAACTTCATGGACTTGGGCAGCGGGATCGTTCCCATGTCCAGCATGGTCGATTCGACTCCCTTCAATCATGAGGAAGAAGCCTTTATCGCTGTCCCGAGTTGCAGTCTCCAGAGCGCGGATGGCAGTGCGGGCCATCTCATCTAACGAAGGATATATATCATTCATATTTCTACGGTCAAGCTGCTATATGTTAGGTTTGACAAACAACGAATGCTGGCTCATGGAACTTACTTCATAGGGGAAATTATACCGAGCGAAAAGCCCGAGCACTGGAAGCTTGACGGCGCTTCCCAGCTTCAGCGCATCAAACTCTGTTCGATTTTCGATATAATTCCAACCATATTTATCTTGGGCGAGTTTGGTTATATCCCGGTTGTCTCCTCGACAGCTTCCAGATGTTGTATTTGGTAGAAAGTGACATCGTCCGCCGCCAAGGATAAGATCAACCATTCTTCCTAGAGGGTGCTCGCCAACTTCCTGCTGAGCTATCAAATCCTCCTCTGATCGAGTATTGGCGTGAGATGCAAAGCATGCGGGTGTAGCATCGGTAATAGAAGTTGTCACAACCAGTCCCGTCATATATCCTGCCCTCTTCGCAGCTTCAAGTACGGTGCCGCAAGGAGTGTGATCAGGTAGAATAGAAATGGCACCGTTGTAGCTCTTGAGGCCGCAAGAGAAAGCAGTAGCTCCAGCTGCCGAATCCGTGACAAGACTATCACTCGATCTTGTTCGTGAGGAACCGATGAAGTGCCGATCGAGAGCGAGTACATCGTTAATTGGGAGCTTACCTGCGTCTTATCAGCAATGCCACAAGGACCTTGGAAAGAGGTTCCAAATACTGACTTTGAAACTGTCGAAAGCTACGGGTCATTGAAAGACTCGCTGGTCCCATCCCATCACTGACCATAAAGATGAGATTCTTCTTTCCGTTTGGCGATGCACCCGTCTCCTTCTCGCGAGAACCTTGGTGCTGAGTGTAGACGGAAAGGACGATTACGGCTGCGGTAGCAAGAAGAGCCCATGTGAACAAGCCAAGCTCCCGCCAGAATCTAGATGTATTTTGCGATTTAGAACCATCTTTGGATCGGCTTCCGAGCAGTGCTGTATCTTCTTCCGCAGCTCTCTCTTCCGAGTGACTGGATGAGCTTCGCCGACGGGATACAAACAGAGGTGGATTTGGAGACATCGTGGATGATTGCAGCTCGACGACTGAAGGTTTTAGAGATTATATTCCACGACGCAGGGACACCATTATAGCGCAAAGTGATCTGGAGGCTTATCAGTCACACGCTTTGTTGTTCACGAGGCCAGCGGAGTAGGAGACGGGAGCCTTGCGACGCTACGGCGGTTCGCAGGCCTGTCCGCTACTACCGAAACATTGGGAAGATGCGCGTCGGGCCAATCACAATCTTGGTGTGTGGGTGGATGTGGCAGCCTCGCAGGAGAACCGTCGACGTCCTTACTCCGTATAAGCACGCCTGATCCAAAGATCGGGTCATAGTAGCGAACAGTACAGTACCCGTGTCTACTTAAGCACTTAGTAGGTAGCTACGTCGATTCAAGTCGAACGTCAGAATACATAGCAACAAGAAGTTTCCCATTCAGACATATATCTAGACAAAGTAGACATGTTACATGAGAAATGGAGACATCCACTACTTGCTGACCTGTTAGAGGGGTTTAAATTGTGTATGAGCTCAACGAGAATTGTCAAAGGCTAGAGTTGGCCATTTGTACGTGAAATAAAGGTATCAAGTGGGGATTTAAGGCGTCTTGATACGTTGGTCTCCATGTACTTGCGGCAAGTTGCTGCTCGATGCAAATTTTGGTATTTCAGATTGACCTGCTCAGAACCATAGACCTTGGTGCTTCATCCTGGATGGCAACTGTCTCTCATGATTCGTAGAAGCCCTGGTGTAAATACAGCGATATCCTGCTGCACCCATGCAAGCCCATCCGTTGACACCCAATACAACCCAATCAACACTCCCGTTTAACGCTTCTTGGTGGATTGCTGCGACTCCTTGAGCACCTTCTTAACAATCTTCTGTTCCTCAATCAAGAAAGCACGAACGATACGGTCTCGGACACAGTTGGCACATCTTGATCCACCATAAGCGCGCTGAACGGTCTTCTTTGGTCGGGAAATGGTGGCGTATTCGCGAGGTCTGAGAGCTGGGATCTAAAGAAAGAGAATATGTATTAGTACAGCGACATCAAATATACCAATTATGACAATGCTGCCCAGCCAAATCGATCGAAAAGCCAAACGCGGGTTGCTCATGGGCGTCCTGTCCCTCCGGCGCCATCGATTTGTTTTCGCAAATTGCGATATTCGAGGTCGTTCGTCGTTCCGTTGTCGAACTCTTATCAGGATTCCGTTTCGATCGACCAGGCTAAATTCCTCCGAGAACAGGATTGAGTACGTACACCGGGGAGCTTGATTCCACAATCACCACATTTTGGGGCCGTTCCTGCTTTCTTTGAGATCGTAAGCGACGGTTTCGAACATAGGATTTCCTTTCATGAAAGTACCTTGATATGCAGATATCTGAGGGATCCTCCAGGAGTCTTGACGATCTAATCGAAATGCAGTCAGAATTTGCTTCATTTCAACACAGGTTTTCCGGCCAGTTTTCCCTCACCCGAACTTTGTTGGACTTCGTGTTGTATGGATTGCGTCTGCGATAGGTCAAACGTTGGGAAGGCATCGTGGCGGTTTGATTGTCGTCGTCGGTTGTTCGTGATGATCTTGAGTGTTAAAATTCCATCGCCCAAAAGCACCTGCCAAGTGTGCGGTCTCCACTCCTTAGCGATATTGTGCACGTGAGAAACTTTTCTCCCTCTCCAAGGGCTCTAGCGCGAGCGGTGTTCAGTCGTCCGTGGCAGAAAAACACGCCAGTCTCTCACACGAGCCACACCACCTCAAAATTCACGAGTGTTTATTAGGACCGGGCATAATTTGATAACAGAACGTTATAGTTATCCATAAATATAATGGAGGCTGCAGCTAGGACTAGACTTGATCTGTATCTCACTTCAAGATACGACAGTGTTTCTACCCTCTAATTTCATCATTGCAAGGGGTACGGATACGTTCAGCGAGGCAGCCCAAAGGCGGACTCGTATGGAACTTACACTCGTTACTGGGGATTTGGTGTGAGCTCAAATGCAGCTCCTTGTGGAGACAACATTTTCTGGCTTCAGCCCATTCCGAGGATGTCACAGCTAGATTGGAGAGGCATACGACTGGTTTCGAATTCGCCTAGCAGTTCGGATACATAATTGGCAGGGAGAAACATGGGACTTACGAGCGAAAGGAACCACTAGATCATGCGATATTATGGATGGAAACACTGGATGTGAAATACAATTTCATAAGCCAAAATTATGCGACTTCACGGGCTTGCTGGCATTAAACTCCTCTTTTATCAGGAACCTGAAGAGAGCTATGATTTTTCCAGACTAAAGGGGATGTAAATCGAAGTCATCTCTAATCTCTTGAGATTTTAGAGCTCTAGATCCCTTTATCTCTCTACTTTTTTTTAGATTACATACTGTCACCACGTGGAGGTTTGTGGGGAATACATCTCCAAGTGTAAAGCTAAGTTGACGAGCACTCATATATGAAAATATCGCTAACCCAATTAGTACCTCACAAGAAATGGATCGAAGTCAATGCTATCGTCATGCTAGCATATCTGACTACAGTATGCCTCTTGTGACCATGGAGATCTGGACGCCAGGAGACTTCTCCCGACAGAAATGGTGTACGAGGAAACGTTGCATCTTCGGTGGTCATTGCTTCCTTTGGTCGAGAGTTCCCGATGCTGTGCTAATCTCCCGAAATATTAATCTCTTGTGTTGGATGTTCCTGCGATTCCTTGTCTGCCTGATGAGCTCGATCAGCTACGAGCACACCGAGCGGCCTCGAGGGTATTCATTCGGATTTGACTCACGTAGCTGGAAGCTGAATGATACGTATCAAGAATGCAAATGAAAGTGACGAGCAGGATCAATGCTCTACCTATCGTGCCCGCAATCACGAGGTCGACGTCAAAAGTTTGTGCGTACCCATCCTATTGAACTGTCTAGCAAGGTGATAAGGAGTATGCATCGGCACCGAGGAATGTTTGCTTTTCAAAATTGTGGGAGCTTTTCACCGAGCCTATCAACATCTGAGTCTCTTGATCTACACATCTCACTTGCCCACTAGAGACTTAGAACGGTTCAAGCCCGCCACCTCCATTTGGGTGTGATTCAAGGATATACTCGTCTTTTAAGCTGTCGCGCTCACATTAGAAGGAAATAGCGACGTGCGACGGAGGTCTCTTGCACTTGACTTAACCTGCGTACCGATCTCATATTGCAAAGTAAGAGGTCAGGAATGGTGCTTCAAAACAGGCGAGAAACTTCTTCAGTCGAATGAAAACGAACGCCGCGCCCTCAGCAGTTGTCATAATACCACAGCTATCATCGTTATCTTCCCATTTGAGCGGACACTCGTGCCGTTGGGCTGACAGAATATGCCACAAGCAGCAACATCGGAAGACCTGGACAGCATGTTTACCTAGGCGTTGTGAGTGAGGCAGACCTATTCATCGTCTACCGAGAAGCCCAACAACCAGAAGCATGATAGAATGTCAGCACTTGGACAAAGCTGTTGGACTGAAGAGGTGATGCACGGTGTTTGCGCCGAATACAAGGTTCCCGTTATACAACATATTAGGAGACGCGTCAGACCCCAAACAGCCCGATGCGGTGAGTCTCATGGGAGAAGATTTTAGCATATCGTAAAACACATTCCTTCTGAGATCCGGGGTTCCTCAGGGAACGGTACCATGGGGCTTTGGGAGTGAGGTGCTTGTTGGAGGTCATCAAGGATGTCGGGGATGGAAACCTCGGATTACTTCGAAGTATTTCCCCTGGCACATGTGTTTGACCTATAAAAATAAGGGTGATAGGACCTTTTATACCAGCTCTATTATAGCCTTGCCGTCGGCTTGGTCGAGAGCAATTCAGAAATCTACTTGAAGTACGAGGCTTTGTAGCATGATGAAAATCTGTCAGCGTAAAAAAAAAAAAAAAAAACCCTGAATCTATGCGCACGTTGCTGAATGTCTGTGAAATGACAAGACAGTCGCTCAAACTACTTACTCCGTACACAAACGCCCAGCAAGCTCCAAATTTATCTCGAAAGCATATGCACGTGGAACGAAACAAGCATGGTGCACGGACCAACACTGAAACTCTGATTCTGGCCTCAACTTCTTCGTGGCCCGGATCGCTCTATCTTAATCTGCTGACGGATCCTTGGCGATTTTCGGATACTGCCTAGGTATCAGATCTATCAAATGATACCAATTCTGCATGTGATGTTTCCAAAGCCAACGACCCCAATCAGTTTCTGCCGTTCTTTGAGGAGTACTTTCTCTTCCACACGCGGATTAGCTCTTCATCAAGTCCATGGTGCTCGTCACCTGAGCCAACGTGGAAGCAGGGAAAAAGGAAAGCACACTTTGCAAGCTTCCTTTTATTGTCAAGAACCCACTCCAAAAGTAGATTTGTTTTTGCAAATTCACTTACAACAACTGCTAATGATCTTTAGGCAAGAAAGGCACTTTTAGCTAGCGTGAAGCGAAATCTACGGCCAACGGCGAAGAGATGGAAAGAAATGCAGAAGACGCCCTTGGCCTTAGTGATTTTGGCAACTCCTGGATTTGTAGAGTGGTTCCATGATCAGCAGTTCATGTCCGCACTTCTCCAAAATCTGATTAGAGACAACAGCAACCACAAGACCGGGGATGTACACGAGATCGATATTGTCTGTGCCTGCGTTGATGGACTTACCCCAGCAGTCGAGCATCTCTGGCGCCTGCAGTTGGAGCATAAGGAGCCTCCTTGTAAAGGACTATCATGCCTTTGGGGCCAGACAGAACTCCTTCTCCCCAATCTTTGGGAGCAAGAGAAGCCATTAGTTGAATCTAAGGATTTATTGTCTACTCTCACTTTCTCTGCACGCAGAGGGTTTGCCACAACGGTCACCGTCCCTCTCGCCAACACGCTATTCGCAACCGGAGCCCAATCGACACTGCTAGTTTCGAAATGGAGAAGGTCAGTTCAGAGTTCGGGCCAATCTGGATCGTTCGCCCATGTCAAGTCGATAAGTAAGAAAAGCCAAATCGTAAATGTGTTCGACGACATGGCTTCGGATGAGCTTTTGTCACATATACCTGCGGTGCCAGTAACGCCACCACGAAGAATTGTTAGTGGGCTTGGTAACATTGTACGACAACTGCAATTTGACAACGACGATGTCGGACCGGCTTCCCGCGAGTTGGAAGTCGCCGTCAACGAATATATCAGCACCCTTGAAAATGGAATCGCCAGGCCTAGTACCGAGATCTGGGCACTGATTATTCCCRACCGTGTGTTGAACTCCAGTTCCCAAGAGCTTCGAACGCATAATGCATCGCTTAGAAATGACCTACAGCATATGGAGCACGTAGGTCTCTGGATGAACAGAGGCGGTATTCTCTGTCGTGTCTGTAAGTAGTTTGCGTCTCCTCGATAGGAAACAATCTGACAGGCAACAGTGAGTGGTGGGGGAGGCTGGGGTGCCAAACAGGGCCTTCTCTCACTTGATCCACAAGTTACATATGAACAAACAGATGGAACTGCCCTGGAATTTCATGGCGACTCTATGGAAGAGCAACAAGCTTCTGCTTTAGGTAGTTTGGCGGAGCCTGGGTCTTTTGTTCAATTCTTTGCGCAGCAAACCAGGACCAGATCATGGTCTGAAGATCCTCAGAATACGTATAAAAGGGCTGACCCCGCAGCCCGGTCAGTGATTATTGGYACGACGCGTAGCACAATCGACGATGTCCCTGGGCAGGACGGCAGTCAGGACAATGGCAGTCTGCGTATTAACAGTCAGGAGAGATGGTACCTGAAAAGAGACGTCCAAGTCCGTTGGGGTTATTTTGGGTGTGTGTCTCAAAGTGGAATCTACGTCAGCAAAGGGTCTAGCACAGTCGAGTCTTCCCAAAAGACCAAACTTGATTTGCCAGATTCTTTCCTCTTTGCGTCCATGAAGTCGGCTCTGATAGACCATCGGTGAAGGCCCAAAGCATCTGCGGCTGGACAGCCAACTGGGGAAACAACAGACGACGATACAGTAGAAACTCGCTATAAGGACGTGTTTCGGACTGTAAAATATATCCTTATCTAGAGGTTATTCCAGATTCTTATGTCGAGATATCATGTGACTATTTTACTAGAAAATATACTTAAAAATACCCTTAATATATAGTATTTTTTACTAACATTATACTTTTCCTCGAAAAATACGCTTACTAATCGTAAAAGTAAAAGAAAACAAGGATACTTAAGGATATTTTACGTATAATTTCTAGGTTTCGAACTATAAAAGTTAAGGATTATCCTTATAGCGGAGTTATCCTTAATCTATACCTAAAATTACGCCGGACTATATAGTACATCCTTAAAACTCAGGTATCCTTCTGTAGGGTAATCCTTATATCGAGTTTCTCCTGTATCTAGATACTCCTGATCCTGTATTTAGGATGTGTGACGGGGGGAGGAACCCTCAGATTGGTAGATCGCATAGAGAGAGCTGTACAGTACTGTACAATAGAGTCGGGCATGCAAAGAATAAGATGATCAGCTTTCCGCGCCAAAGAGAGCTAGAAAGAACGTCAATGGTATGAGATCTCTATAGCTAAATACTGAAGTACCGTAACAATTAGGCTATACTACCAAGGCGAAGAAACCACCTCGATTGACTTATATAGACCACTCCAGAATAGATACCCAGGGGGCTACGGAGGTGCCAGGAGCTTTAATTGTCACCGCCTTCAAGTGGCAGAAAAAGTGGCAGAATTAATCAAACCCAACTTTTGATTATTAGGAAGTAACGCGTACAACTAT
Organism: Chaetoscypha palmicola; assembly: GCA_003988945.1. Lineage (NCBI taxonomy): Eukaryota > Fungi > Ascomycota > Leotiomycetes > Helotiales > Helotiaceae > Chaetoscypha > Chaetoscypha palmicola. The sequence goes on along the minus strand of QYAH01000050.1, from coordinate 111,435 downwards.
TTGGTGTTCTTACCCCTTGTAACTACCCTTGTAAGCGAAGGCGGTGACAATTAAAGCTCCTGGCACCTCCGTAATTTGTTCATATGGCTGAATTTATTGGCTTTTCAGGGTGAGACACAAATTACGAGTTATTTGCTTTATAATATCYACTTTAGAAACATTACGAGTACAACGATTCTTTTTGTTCGCCATGGTATGGTAACCCAAATGATATGGTAGTCTCAAACGAGGGAAGAGTGCACTCAGCCGTAGCCGTGGACCTGCAGCTGGAGCCCAGGCTTTAGGAGCCCCACCGTGTCATCACGTGTAGTCGCTGCTCCACTACTGGGCTGCACCCCGGCACTCGACGACTGGAATCTGCAAGACTGCAACACGTCGAACCTCAGCGCATGCCATAAGATATATGTTTTTGAATAACAATCGACCGCCTATACCCGAGTATCAATCCCGCGCATTCAGATCTACAGCTCAATATAATTGTCGGACTGCACAATGGATCGTGCACTCGACGAGATCGTCTCAGAACGTCATGTAGGTTTCTCTTTCGCAATCCGGGCTTCAGCCTTGTATCCAAGAAGAAGACAAACTGACGGCGCTTCTCAGCGAGGTGGACGAACTCGAGGACGCCGTGGGGGTCGCAGAAATGACAGAAACGATTACCCTCGTGACGGCGTAAGAAAGGTAGGGTTCTGCTTCGCAGCTTCACGGAGCAACTGCTAAACTATGACGGTCGAATAGGTTTATACACCTTCTCCTCATCCTCATCCTCATCCTCCCTCGTACCCATGATAGTTCTCCGAACCCCTCGGACCTTCTCCGTCACATTCGAAATCACCGCGCTCGATGTTACATTGGGCTGGTCCGGGGAAGTATGCATATTGAACACATCAGCTAACCCAGCCCTCCTCTTTTTCGCATAGTCGACTAGAGATGATAGTAGAAATATAGACTCGTACGTTCCACTTCGTATGGAATTCGAGTATAGACAAACCACTAACTTTGCATAGAGAGTGGGTTCATGATAAGTTCGACGATAATTGTATGCCTGCTTTAGCCTCCTCTCGGAATACTCCGCTCATACGAAATAGCTGGACGACGACCAATCCGCAGTGAAAGACGTTACTCCCCAGAGCGATCATAGTATGGAATTTCTCGAGGAAACGCAAAGGAATGATAACTGACCTGGGTTAGCGAGTCCGCAAGTGCTAAACTCAAGGTGGAGAACTTGCATTACGATTTGACCGAGGAGGATCTGGACGTACGGGCAGTCTATTCCAAGAATGCTGGATAAGAAGCTGAAATTTGACAGGATTTGTTTAATCGAATTGGCCCGGTCGTCAAGCTAGCACTTGTCTATGATCGCGCGGGTCGATCTGAGGGAATTGCCTACGTCACATACAATTCCGCTGCAGATGCCAAGCTGGCGATTCGAGAGTTTGATGGTGCAAACGCAAAAGGTAAACAGGCTTCGACAGTTTCGAGATGTAGCTGACCATTTCAGGTCAACCGATTCGTCTAACCGCCATCCCCTCTGGTCCTCCCCACAACAGTCGTAGAAATCCATTCGACTCTGTCGTAGCCCCAGGACGTTCACTAGCTGAGCGAATCACAATCCCAGCAGGCAGAAGCCGCTCCGGCTCTCCCATCCGTCATTCAGACGTCAGTGGTCCTCCTCCTACCAATGTCGATAGATATGTGCCTGGTCGCGGTAGTCGCTCACGCAGTCCACAACGCCCAAGAAGAGATGGCCGACGACCGGGAGCTAGAAGAGAGCGAGGTGAGAGACGTGGCGGAGGGCGCGGCGGTGGCGACAGACTTGCCAGAGATGGTCGACCAAAGAAGACTCAGGAAGAACTCGATGCTGAAATGGAGGATTATTGGGGCGCCAAGGAAAATGGGACGGATGGTGCCGCCAGCACAGCTCCTGTTATTGCTGCACATGATGATATCGATATGATTGAATGAGGACATAGGTCATTGTCGGAAATCCATTGCCCGAGTGCGTGCACATCCGTTCCGGAGGGCTGGATATCTGCTAGATCTCTAGGCTGAATCTTGAGAGCTGCCTGGGCGCTGCGCAAAAAGTGGTGTTGAGAAATGTATAGTACTTGAGATAGTTTCTCAAATCTAGACTCCKGGTTGCGAACGAATATTTAGCTGTCTTTAAGCAAATTCTGTTTACGAACGGAATGGAGCCGTTCAATTTCCCTGTTTGTTTCCTTCTTTCGTGACATCCCAACCTTGCTGTCCAGTACTCTTATACCTCTCATCAATATTAAGATCTTTGCTGATTTGTTAGCCGATTGATCCTTTTCTAATTTGCAACCTTCTCTGGCTTTGAACCATACAGGTAGCTTACAGTTCGCAAGGCGAGTCTTACTTCATATTGCCGAGAATTGTCTCACAAGCAAAGGGTCAATAGACAAGTGGTCGAATGGCATGTTACCAGTTTTCAGACTGTTTTTCATGAGCAAGTCCTCATCCTACCCACCGTCCGCACCACCAGTGTTTGTCCATTCCTTTTCTGTTGTCTAGATGTTTTTTGTAGAAAAGATGAGTGGGTTTGAATAGGGCAATGAGGCTTTTCTGGTCTGATACGTTGGTTGCGGATAGTCAATGGATCGATATAAGGCTCTTGTTTATGGATCAGTGGAGCTTTGAAGATGAGGAACTCAATACATTTGAGATGGTAGCCCTTAGCCGGGACGCAAAAGATATGTTAGAAGACATGGTTTTGATGAGGACTTATGATATATTATTCTGTAATTATTGTAGGAAGTCTGTTGTTCTGTAAAGCTTTTGGCGAATAGTAGCTCGCAAACAGAGTGGAACAGTGGGACTTTTGGCTCCAAGTACCGAGATGGTGGGTGAAAATATGTGGTATTAGTATGGTTTGATATCGCTTGCTCTGCGGAAGAGACAGGAACAACGAAATATGTTTCCTGCTGACATTGGAAATTGTACTCGTTGGTTTGATTAGTAGTTCCGTATGTAATAGCATTTCTCATGCATGTCAAGAGAGTCTTAGTTGTGCTCCTTAAAGACCTTCATGTTTTGGATTGGGCGGGGCACTAATCGAGATGTAAGCGCCCGCTCATTTCACAAGAAGAAGGGGAGGATTCATATGAAAGGACGTGGTGACTCCAGGGGGTGACCAATAGGAGTAGGGGCATAGGTCACGAGTAAAAGATAGACCATTGATGTTCTTAGTTGTTCCACTGAAGCTCCGCTAACTTCTCTACCGACTTCTTCAACTCCCAACCATCAGCAGCTAACTCTGTCCTTCCGCTATACCACAACATGCAATGCCCGTGATCCCAATCCCCGGCTTTCGCAAGCTAGGAAATAGTAATACATAAGATACGGTCTTATCAGATAACAAAATAAAGCAGTCGATAATGCTAAAAGTAATATATGTGCGAGAATAGAATGTGGTGTAAATGCAGCCCGAAAAATTGCCGTGTCCGCCAATGTATGTAAACACCAACGCCCATCGCTGGTAATGCAAGATTTGTAAACGAGAGTGGAAGTATGAATATGAAAGAATATGATCCTGTTGTTTGTATGCGAGCCCTAAGACCAGCCTAGCGAGTGGAGGGCGGTTCGATGTTGGAGAATTAGATGATGTGATGGTTTTGTGAGAAGCGAGCGTGGAGGTACCATGTTGGCAATCATATAGACAAAGCGAATGTTGAAGAGGGAGGGAATGGTTTAGGCGTGTCATTACGCCTCATCCTCCAAACTATGGACACCTGTCCGTCCCGGATAGAGCCGGTACTTTCCTGTTCTTACGTGGGGCGTAAAAGTCCCAGGGGGCAGGCTCGAAGGATTCGCCGCTAATGCATGGCGATCCTTCCAAGGGGCAATAAATAGTCAACAGATGTGGATATGTACCCGAACCAGTTCCGTAGAGGAGGTCGGATGGCTGTACTCGTTGGTTGGAGTTTTGTGTGCGTGGAAACTTGGGTGTGGGGAGCTTTCGAGACGCAACAGAAGCGAGGGTTGTGGGGAAGACAGTCCATGTGGTGACCACGAGGTGCACGAGAGCGGGCCTTTGGATTGTTGGATAGTTGTTGTATGAGCCGAGCTGGAGGAGGATGAGGATGGGTCTCGTGGAGTAGGAGGATGCGGCATCGACTCGTAGACCGTCATCGAATCGAAAGAGTTGTGTAAATGCGAAAGTGCTGAATGTGGCCCAAGATTTTGTCGACGCGGTCCTCTCATATCCATACCGGCTTCTTACTGAAATTTAGCAGATCCTTCCCGACTTGTTCTCGTGCTGGTAGTTCGCAGACCGCATCTGGCTTGACACTTTTTCTGACTGCGATTGGCGCTGGCATTGCTGTCGCTTCGAAAAATGGCGCAGTAGAAAATTCTGGACTTGGTATCTCCATGATCGTATGTTCGTATTGACTCGGCCAGTCTACAGCACTGAATCTCATGCTAGCACCACCATATTTCATCGGCGCACCAAGACCAGATATCGTCTGCGTTTCTGTCGGATCGTACTCTGACTGGTAAAATGAAGTTGGTGAGTCTGGGCGTGCTGGGGGTGCGCGGTCCAGATCCCAGAGAGAAGATGAAGTAATGGATTTACTGTAATTCGATTTTGTATGTGTAGACGAGCCTAATGTAGTGGGATATGGCGACTGAAGTTGACTATACTTCTGTGAGTGATCGGCATTTACGAATCCTCTGACAGATGCTTCGCTCTCGGCAATCTCAGACTTGATGCGCTTTTGTCTTCGACAACCCATGAATATTGCTGCAGCAATGACAGCAATGAGAACAACACCACCCACGGCGCCGGAGACGATGGCTGCGATGTTGACAGACGACTTTTTGGCTGCAGCTTCCACTGGTTTGACGGTCACAGGTAGAATGGATATGACTTGTGGCTGTGGTGAAGCACCAGCCGCCCAATTCCGCTGGTGGATGGAGAAATTGCGACGTTCGTAATCCGTAATCAGATATCTAGGGGAATTTAGCGAGGATCAATAATAGCTTCATCTCATCAGACTTACGCTTCCTGTAAAAAGGCTCTTCCAAGGGTGATTTGGTCTGCGTTGGTTGCCCTCTTCAGAGGAAAGTAATGCGTAGCAGTTGAGACCAACGGCGCCTTTGCAATTAGATCGAAAGCTTTATAGGGAAGGACGATATCGACCAAAACCTCAGATGTAGAGTTCGTCAGCGTGAAAGTTACATTTGCATTTTCCTTTGTGAGTTTGGTGGTTAATGCGTCGTTAACGAGGTAGAGTTGCGCAGTCTCATTCCACACAATTCCAAAAGCATCCTCAAATTGTTTGCAAACTTCTGTGGGAAGGTACATGTACGGAACTGTGGAGTCGATGAATGCCGAAATTGGTGTCRGGCTAACAATTGTCTTTCCAGTTGTATTCGCGACCATRATGGATGAAATCTGAAGAGTGAGTTCTGATCTGGTTTCATTATTGAATTGTATCGTGAGGTCGTTTGGTGTGTAGAGAGAAGTGTCGTGACCGCCAAGTACCAGATTTCCATAACCCTTGTTATCTGCAAACCTATACATATTTCCCGCGGTGTATGCATACGATAAGGACGGAATGTAGTTCAGGTTCTTGAGGGTCGACACATAACTTTCCACAGGGCTAGCAAGTCCCACGAATTGTGTTGATAAACAGCTGAGGCCAAACATCCCCATATAGAAATTCTTGGTTGAGATGCCACCAATCAATTGATCAGGGAGAGATGGTAGCGCGGATGCGGCAGAACCTAAAGCAATACTGTCGTAGCCGTAAGTAACGTTTGCCTCGAGCCCATAATTTGATCCAATGTCGGCAGCGAATACCCCGCCAGTCGTCTGGTTATTGACCCTGGTTTATCTTGTCAGCTTGCTCGGACATTGTTCACATACTCCATAGGCAAAATGCTGTTGCAGACGACAAAGGATTCTCAGCCCATTAGAAGTGTTATGCAGGTGATGCACCGAAAGAAAGTCGCAATTCAGAAAAAGAGGTGACATACCATGAAGGTGAATAAAATGATCCGCTCATGGTGTAGGTGTTCCCACGATCGTTGGGACAGCCGGCTCCATCGCTGGCCAGACAACCTTCTGGCAGTACTACCCATGGCTGATTGCTTGATGTCGATGCTAAAACCCTCACTGACTGTCGCTGTGTTCCAATACTGAGTTGAAAGGTTGACCAGGGGCCATCGTTCCCTTCCCTAGAATGATTGCATATCAGTATCTATCTTGCTTGAGTATCGATGGGTACGCACCAGGCTTGACTGGGGGGCACAACGAGAGGAGCAGGAGTCACTTTTCGTGCTTCAAGTGAAGACGACGGGGTAGCTGCAAATGAGACGGTAGGAAGACCGAGAAGATTGACTACCGCAAATGCCTTGGAGGCGAACTTGGACAACATTTTGCGATCATCGAGGCCAAAGCGATTGGAAAGGAATGAGGTGTACTTAAGGCTTTCAACATGCTGTCCTCCTCAACAGCCAGGCGCAGTCGAGATGATCCTACTAAATTATTTCCGAGTCTCTCTAAATGAGCCGACTGAAAGTCTGAAACACGATTTATGGCCGATATTACCATGATGGGGTGCTTTAACCATGATGAGTCGAGGCTCCTACGAAGCGCCGTACCGCAGTGGGTGCGTGGGAACRAGTGTAGGATTTGCAGCTGCGCATGAGGTCAGCATAACTTATTGGGGTCTCAGTATTTTTGGTAGGCGGTCCACGTTTCTAACATGGACCTGTAAATCCGAAGGATGGATTAAGTCGAAAATGACCAAGGCGTCAGACCTAGGATCTTTGTGAATCTGGGACCACGAACAACGAGCAGCGAGGCTGTGGTTGTGGTTGTGGTTGTGGTTGTGGTTGTCGTGATGAAGCGAGATGTCAAGGCCAAGGGATGAATGATCCTTCGTCTGCTTCGTAAACGCCGCTTGGGAGACTGAGAAGGAGAACACCCATGATTGCAAGTCCCGGGGGCTCGGGATAACGTCCAAAGGATGCCGATTGTGACGATACAGTAGTCGTGATGTATATTTAGATACTTACTTAAGTACGAAGTAAGTACGGTAAGCTTCGTCTGTGGTCCGGGACGCGAGACTTGAGAGAGATGTTCGAAGTGCGAATTACATTGTGACGGAACGTTTGAATTTGGCGCGATGAATCACATGGCACTGGTAAGCGCCGCTCGCGATTCCAACATTCGTGCTGGTATTGTACTGTACGTGCTGTCGGTGTTGGTGTTGGTGTTGGTGTTTGAGACGCCTCAATTTGTTGGATCATCTCCCTCGCTTACTGTGCTGTACAGTACTTCAATTACTTCGTATGAGGATGCCACCACATGGCAGGGCAGGCTATACGAGAGACTCTCTACGAACTAACGGGCCTGCGGTCTAGTGTAAGAGGCGATATCCCACCTGCAAATCTACATTATCTTCTCTCTCCTCCTTCGAGACATGTACGGTACAGTACACCGTACGAAGTATATTCCTCAAGCGCAGCGAGCAAAAGCCTCCACGGCAGTGGCCCAGCGGAGCGTCACGACGTGAGTTACTCGTTACCAGGCCACGTTCACAGTGTCCGGGGCCGTTCAACCTGACGTGACTAGCGAAGTCCTATCTACGAAGTATCTCAGAAGTATATCAGAAGGAGATACTTCACAGTAGTGTAGTGCCAGCTCACGATGACCATGTACTGTACAGTACTCTGTAGACAATCTGGCACCATGTCCACCCAAGTATGCTCGTCAGTCCTGGGTACTTGTAAAAAGACTTGCACCGCTTCATTTTTTTGATTGGAAGGCGGAATCCCGCGGGATGCACGTTGCATATTATATATTGTATACGAAGTACGCTCCGTACACTACCTCGTATATTGGGCACTTAGGCACTAACACTGATGAGGTCGACGGTCTTTGCAAAGGTCGAGGTCGCATCTCCCGCTTCGAAAGCTGGACTCAGCCTTATTTCTGGGGGGCTTGACGGTGAACTTGCGATGTGCGATGTGTGATGATGCTCTGAGGCTCGTGGCTTGGGATGGCTCTGCGTTGGCAAGCCGGGCATCATCGTCCATCATCGTCCATCCCACACATAAAATGCAAAGAATCAGACAGCGACTTTGACTTGCGCACCGGACAAACTGCTGCCCAATCTGTATCGTGTTTATATCTATACGCAGGATCCATTTCATATAAAAATCCAGATCTCATACGACTGCTCCAGTCAGATTCAGATTCAGATTCGGATTCAGATTCAGACTCCGATCCAGCCTCTGGTGAGCCTCGCACAGCCGGTGAACCAGGAACCAGACCATCGATCCAAATCTGATTTTCTCATAGGACGAAAAAGAAAAAGAAAAAGAAATCGAATTCGAATTCCATTGGAGAATTGGGATTCGTGGTGATCGTCCATTTGTTGCCTCTGCTCTCGCTCGAGCCAACCGAGGTGCCCCAGCCCAGACCAGACCAGATCCTCCTCAAACCACAACCGGGCGGGCAGCGTCGTCGTCGGCACAACCAAAGCTCCCACCTCCCACCGCCACCGCCAATCACCACCCTCGATTGACGAAGCTGTCAACAATCGCGAGCTTCGCGAGCTTCGCGAATATCCCGAATATCCTCATCGTCGAGAGAACAGACGTCGTGCAACTTGCTTGCAAACAGACTGCTCTTCGTGTGACCAGCAGAGCAAGACGGAAGACCAGGTTCCGCCGCAGACCTGCGCTGAACCGCCATTGTGCCATTACGAGTTACAAACGCCGCCTAGCCAACAATCACAAAGCACCTCGCAGCAACGAGAGCGAAGAGCTCCCTCCCCATCGAACACACACACACACACACACACACACATCCACCTCCAGCGACCCGAATCGATTGGATCCTCCTCCCATCACTTGCTTGCAGCCGACAAACCTCACGTCCCACATACCCTATCCTTTCGTATCCTAGCCCAGCCGACCAAACGGAGTGTGTCAACGAGTAAAGCTCACGCTCACGCTCACTCTCGCCAACCCAGACCAGACCCGCGAACATGGATTCGCAGAATCCGCCGAGTTCGTCCCACGGACAAGCAGGACAACGCGCACAGCCGGTCTACGATACCAATCATGGAGGCCACTATGGTAAGTTTCCGAGATTTCAAACGCTCCTCTCCCTCTCATCCCCATCACGATCCTATGTAATGGCAAACAAATCAGGATCCTGTACCGCGACCAGCGTACAAACAATCTGCTCGGGAATTCATTGGCTAATATGTACTCTCTGCGACAGGTGCCAGTGCGACTGTATGTTCCTACCTACTCCCTTCTACCCACCGATGTCTTGCGCCGTGTTGATACAGTACTGACGGTTCTATTCAGCTTGCGACTCAGGGATTCGCACCTGTCGCTGAGTTCTACACTGGAGCGTGGGCAAATGTAGGAGACAGACGATCCGAATTAATGCGACTTCATAGCTAATGAGGGGTTACAGGTCAATCAAGGTCTACACGGAACCTACAAGGACATCCTCACGACGTACTGGCAGCATATCATTACCCACCTGGAGAGCGAGACCCACGATTATAAACTCCATCAATTGCCTCTGGCGCGAATTAAGAAAGTCATGAAGGCAGATCCAGATGTCAAAATGATCTCCGCCGAAGCCCCAATCTTGTTCGCGAAAGGTTGTGATATTTTCATCACCGAGCTTACGATGCGCGCATGGATACACGCCGAAGAGAACAAGCGTCGAACACTGCAGCGATCAGATATCGCATCTGCATTGGCCAAATCTGACATGTTCGATTTTCTAATCGACATCGTACCCCGCGAGGAGGCCGCTTCCCACGCGAAGAGGGCCCCTGGTGGAGCCGGTCCTGCACCAGGACCTGGGGCTCCTGCTGGGACTCAAATACCTCAACAACATGTTGCGCAACAGGCTCCTCAACCGCATATGTCGCAGCCAAGCGCCCCTATGTATCCAGGCGGTATGCCAACTGAGCACGACTATCCTCAACAAGCTCCCATGTATCCTGGCCCAGTCCCACAGAACCCTGCTGCTCCTTATGGTGCTCCTCCTCCACAGATGTACAATGAGATGGAAGGCATCTATGGTTACCCTGGAATGCAACCACAACAAGTACGTCCTTCCAATGCTCTCTCCACCCTCGCTGCTAATAATTCTCTAGCAAATGTACCAAGTCCAACAACAGCGCCCACATGATCCTTCTGTGGGTCACGACCCAGGACACAACTATCCACGCAATGATGGGGGAGATGCCGACGCTGATGCTGAAGGTGAGAGAGATTATGAGGTTGGTTAAATGTACTTTTGAACGTAGAGGAGAGTGCGAAAAGACATGGTTGTTTGGTGTGGGTTTCGGAGTTTTCTGGAGGCAAGAGTATCCCCTACCTTTCGAAGCAATTTTTGCTAGGCTTTGGATGAACCATAAATGATGAATCAAATTGGACTTTGAAGAAACGAGTCTCCTTGCCGTGATATTCCTTATTAACCTCTTCCAAACCTTGAAGAGAAATTTGCCAGGCGGTCTTGAGTTCTGACTGTAGGGCTTTGTATGGATTGTGTGAGCCTAACAGCAGTCAGTAGGTTCTCAAATCACAAATCCTTACAGAGCAGTAGGGGGTGGCAAATCATACTTCTCCAATAGAACCGGCCCTTGAACAGCATTCACACGTCCGAATTTCCGATTCCTGACACCAATGTCATAAAACTCGTCTGCATTGTCCGTCTGCATCAACGAAACAGTCTGCTGTAGCTCCTCCAGTGTATCCTTCAACAGAAATGGATTCTCCAATGTATCAACAAAGTCTGACAAGAAAGCTACGTCTTTGGCTAATGCAGCCACACCGTGGGGATTGATCTTCTTGACATCGGGCGAGAGAGGGAGGGCTAGGATCATAGCGGCAGCGTGGGCGAGAGCATCGAAGTAGATCAGTTCTTTGATTTCGCGGGGAAGACCGAGGAGGGTGGAGTTCATGATGTTAGACAGATATTGGGTTAGGGTTTGCATATACCCTGATGGTTCGGAGATGAGGCCAGGGGCCATCCAATCATATTCTGCTGTCTCTACTAGATCGTCAATCTTGGAGTTTACTAGCTCGAAGATTCGTTTCTCCGCTGTCTTTTTGTTCGATCGGAACTCTTCGGTGGCGTCAAGGATAATGGGTCCGCCTGCGGAAGTTGACGAGCGGGCTGCTATCAGAAGTTGTTCGAGTTCCTTGCAGGCGATTTCAAAATGTTCGAGGTTTATTAGGATCTGGACGATTTGACCAAGATATTGGACGCTAAGCCGTTCCACTAGTGATTGGCACACTTTTTCGGAGAGGAGTTGATCGAGAGACTAGAAAAGTGATATTAGGTCGGCAGTGAAAGGCTTACTATGGCAGTACATACCTTCTTGAGCGTTTCGTCGATCACGTTCGGCTGCTGGAAGTGGTCGTCCAAAAAGTAATAAAACTGGTTCAGGAAATTTCTGATATCAATACAGCAGAGCGGATACATCTGCGAAAATGGCAATACACAAGGAAATCTGGTTTAACAGTCAGCACTTTATCAAGTAGATGCGAGAAGAAAGAATACACACGTAAGTTCTTCTTTTGGTTTCTCTGGTACGAACCAACTGACATTGACGACTTTGTCGTACTCGTCCATGTTGGCGACTGGCATTGGCATGTAATCGTCGCTGGAAACAATCTCTTCAAAGTCCTCGCTGAAACGTTTCTTGAGTAGCTCTGCATATTTCTCGAAGATCACGAGGAGGAAATTGTCGAGTTGGGTCACTGAATATGACCAGCCCTAAAGTAGTCAGTAGATGCGAGTAATGGTTCCGTAATTTATTGTTACCTCCATGGTCTGAATAAAGAGAGCTATGACCCCTTTCGTTTTGAGTAAGTCATCCGCATTATCAATCTTAGCCAATGCCTTCGTAATAAGCTTGATAGCAGTACCGCACATCGAATCCCAGAGTTCATCGACCTCGACAGGCGATCGAAGATTATGAGCTCTCCTCATTGTGGCCTTCTCAATGATAGCGAAACCAGCCATTCCTTCCAATAAACTGCTAAGACTCGTTTCATCCTCGGCTTGCAGATCAACGAAAGTTGGGAGTAACAGCTCCTTCTGTTGCCTCCTAGTAGCAGCATACTCTGTACGAAATTTATCGGTCTGGCCRAGTGCCTCGTGGATGTGTACGGCTTCAAACAATGGCGAAAAATCAACTTGGAGTTCCTCATTATCCAGGACATCGAATTCCTCGCTCTCATCAAAAACCAGCTCAATCGCAGAGTTCAACTTGAAGTTTTGGAGATACTCATTACCCTCCGTTCGCTCCTTTTGGCGCTTTCTTCTACATTCTGTGTGGTAAAACGCAACTTCTCCCAAAAACTGTGACGTTTCTCTGATTCTGAACAACCAGGTATTCAGATCACTCATCACCGCTTCCGAGATAGCCTTCTGCGAGGATGGGATCGACTTTTGTATTATATCAGCGAGCTTGTGCTGTGTAGCATATTTGTTCTGAATTGTAGGAATTAAATGCTCGTTCTGAAGATCATCTAAAGCTTTCAAAGCCCCATAATATTTCTTCTTCTTAATAAGTTCGTGCGCCGAGTTAACAGCGTGCAGGACTTTCAAGGATTCGTTCAGAGCTTCAGATGCTTCTGCAATGTTCTGGCGGACTGCTCGGGTATCTACCAGCTTTCCCTTCTGCTCCGCTAGCTTCTCTGTGCTCGATTGTATGGATTGATTTAGCTTCAGGATTTCCGCCGTGAGGTTCATAGTCCCCTCTCTAACTTGCTGCAGCTGGTTCACAGAGGACAGGAATTCGTCATGCTTCGTCATACCCACTCGTTCGATGTCGGCCTCGCGCTCATCAGCGTATTGCGACAGGCTCTGCATCAGTCCTGCGGTTCGACCCGAGTTCGTGGCATCTTTGAGCGCGGGGATCAATTGATCGAGATAATCGGCATCGGATGAGGAGAGGATGATCTGAGACGTGGTGTTAGAGAATGTACTCGAGCTTGATGATTTGGGACAGTACCTGCTGGATCGCGACTCGGTAGTCATCATACTGAGGCGCTTTTCGTGGCATCTTGGGCAATATATGAGTAGTTTAGGGAATCGCGAAAGACATACTTCTTGCTCTCGGCGATTGCGACGAGGAAGGGTTGGTGGGGTGGACGAAGCTTACTACTTCTACATACTTCGAAGTAGATGTTCGTCGTGAATATTTGGCCTTCGGTTCCGCCTGGGCAGGCCGCAGCATCCCCTGAAACCTTGGGCGATCCCTGTCCTCACCATGGTCACTCGTCACTACGGAGGTTAGCGTCAATTTCCTCTCTCAGCCATGCAACCTAAATCCAACGTCGAACACAGCGACATCCTACGCTTCCCATTCAGAAAAAGCCACGGTTGAACGAGATCTTGGGTCAGTAACAAGCGATACTGATGTACGGACATCATTCAGGTATCACATCGAGATTACCCCTGAAAGAAAACAAGGTCTGGGTTGAGCGAGGGGAGATTATGTCGAAGTCTTGTGCAAATGGGCAAATGTCTTCTAATCTCTCCTCTTGTCGCCCGAGCTGTGTCCACTCTTCCCCTCGAGTGCCTCGTGTTTTGTGACTACCTTCTTAGTCACATAGAGCAGAATTGGCTTTCAGTGATGACTTTCCTGACAGTTCTGACTGGTTCTAGCAATTAAGCCAGTCTTAAGTGTTACTGAAGTATTACATCAGTCAGAGATTTGTATGTGAAAGATTCATATGCCCAAGATCGTTTCCAATCCTCCTTCAAGAGACTACTGAGACGAGCTGATACTCGTTAACGTTCTCGGCTAACGGCGCGGATATAGACTCATCGGGTCGCTGTATCTAATATGAATGAGTGCCTCACATTTGCGAGAGAACTTGTCAGTGGTGTTAAGTATAAGACCTGTGACCTGGTGTAGGTGGCGCCATTCAATTAGGGAAATATTTGATGATCACGCTTTGAACTTGAAATGCTGCATCAAGTGAAAAACAGCTCAAGACGAGATAGGATAGCAGTAGAGACTTTCGACTGGACTTCAACGTTCCAATGGTCCCAAGGTGCTTTACTGCTTGCCTATGACAATACTCTCTTCTTTGATAGAAGTCGTTTGTCTTGTATCATGGAAGTGCTCCTTGCTGCATATCCCCTGTTTTCGCGTAATGCCATAAGTAATTTACCCGAGATTGCTTCTTTTGATTGCGTGCACGTGTTATGGCGAAAATTATTGTCGAAGTCTTCAAGCATATAGCGGCTAGCACTCATGCGTCATCTCCTGTTGTCAAGTAGACTGCGTACAGAATGGAAATCGTATTTCGACGCTGGGATATAAGAAGATCTGTTTTGGAGTTACGCCTAGTAAACCCAAGTTTTCAGAGGCGCGTTCCCTTCACAACTCTACTTCAAATGCGCCCTATGAAAAGGAAGATCCTGGCTGCACAAACGTTGATCGAGCGCTTCCAAGACTACGTCCATGATACTTTCCTCTCACTCACAGCTCATCAGTCACACTTCAGGACGTTAGGGGACGATCATATAAGACAGTCACGGTCTCCCTTTCTCTTTCCCTTTTTGACTCGGAAGTGGCAGTGGTGGCAAAGAGATAGAACTGCGCCGGCAACACTTGCCGGCCTCAGAGACAAGTCTAATAGCAAGAGAAGCCAGTTGTCCTTACAATTTCACAATCATTCGTTCGTTCACGTTGGCAAATGTTTCCTTCTGCTGCTGAATCTGGGATCACYTCCTTGATAGCTTGTATACCCAAAGCCCGAGTTCCATCTCTGTAGCGTCATATTATGACTGTCTCCACTCCTAGATCCACTTGTTAGGAAAGCACACTACTCTGAATGAAGTGTGAGCTGCTGTCAAAGGAGTCTCTAGCGGAGAAGCAAAATATGCATGTCCCATCAGCGTCAAAGCCGTCTTCTCATCACGGCCGCAAATCTAAGCAGGATGATGCGAGCAAGTGGCGAGAACAGAGTCAAACCTCGGTTACCACCCGAAAGAGTGCTACGCAGCGATGCTCTCAATACGCACAAATACGCACAGGCAAGCAAAGAACCCCTTTCACTAGCGTGGAGTCCCAGCCAATCCAATTAGAGCAACAATTTCAGAAAAACCTGAGCTCTTCTAGGCCTTTTGTCATTCAAATAGCTGTAGTTTCTTGTGAAGGTCGGAATTCCACATGAATCTTGCCAGCTTCCCTTTGTTCTCCGATATAGTACCATATAGTTTCGATATGTTTGCTTCGCCAATAGTTCTCGGGACTCTCTTCCAAGCCTTTTATCATTCCATCAGCTATATCCTCTCGTGAAGATCGGAATCCACATCCATCTCGCCAGCTTCCACTTGTTCTTTAATATAATGCCATTTGATCTCGATGTGTTTACTTCGTCGATGGTTCCCAGGACTCTCTTCTAGTCCTCTTGCCATTCCATGAGCTGCAATTCCTCGTGAAGGTCGGATTTCCTGATGAATCTTGCCAGCTTCCCCTTGTCCTCTAATATTATGCCATGTAATTTCGATGTGTTTGCTTCGTCGATAGTTCTCGGGACTCTCTTCTAGGCCTTTTGTCATTCCATCAGCTATAATTCCTCGTAGAGGTCGGATTTCCTTATGAATCTTACCAGCTTCCMCTTSTTTTCTAATAAAATRCCATATAGTTCGATGTGTTTACTTCGTCGGTGGTTTTCGGGGCTCTTCTGGGCCTTTGGTCTTCCAGCAGTTACAGTTTCTCTTGCGGAATCCCACATGAGTCTTGC